>DXKC01003271.1:0-11071 GCA_031170775.1 Cymbopogon citratus
TACTAGGAGACAGGCACGTGCGACACGCACGTGGTTAGATATTTTGGTTTTTATAGAAAAAAACGCATGTAATACATTATACTTAAAGTTATGTTTGATAAACAATTTTATATTAACAAGACATAATTGTCATGTACTGTTTGTGATGCACAACATCTTGTATCGCGCGACTCATTGAGGCAGTACATGACACATACGTGTAATTTTTTTTTATAAATTATGCCATCGTTTTTGTAGAATCTCGCTACTATCCACAGAAAAAGTTTAGAGTTTCGCATTTCTGTTGATCACCTTTTACAATTTTTACAATTTTTTAATTTCCTATAACAATGATATATGTGCCTATTATTAGAAAAAATAAAAATTAAATACTTTTGTAGATAAAATAATTTCGTACTTAATGTAATTTAAAAATATGTGATTTTTTGTCACACACACACAAAATATTTGTTTTTATTTTCATTCCTTTAAGCTATAAATAGAACATGTTTGCCTATAATAAGATGCAATGTCATCGAATTCTATTGAAATGGACATAATTTCATTCCACCTCATTAGACTCATATTCCAATGCCCGAAAGCTTCTATATATGCTATGTAACTTCATTAAATGTGTAAATAAAAGAGATCATATCTACTGAATCAAACAGCTGTACAGTACAGTTGCTGTGCTCACCTGGGCCTTCCTCTAAATATCAAGGTTCGGATCACTGTCGTATGATCTGGTACAACCATAAATCAAAAGATCATTACTTGCATAAGTAGGATATATAATACCATGGAAACGATGAGGTTTGGATGGCAATACTTCCTCTAATGTCGCAGAAAACCATGAAGTATCACTTTAACTACAAACAGTTATGCAGAGTGAATCATGCGCCTGCCCACCATTCTTTCGAGAAGCATCAACACCTTGAAAGATTTATCACTCCGAGAAGTAATGCTATACATATTCAGGGATGCAGGTATCAGGTGATACCAAATCTGGAAACAGTATATTGGGTGACGATGACTGACGACATGCCTGGTGTTCTTCTCCCGTTCTCCGGGTAGTTCCACTTCCAAACACTAAAAGCAATCGACGTACTACACCACTACCAGCCGACGCTCTGATCTTGCTTCTTGCGCCGTTCTTGCTCCGTTCATCCACGATATGCCAACATGAAAATACACAGAGGCACGCCGCCGCCGCCGCCTGGAACTCCGCGAGCAGGGCCTGTTGCGGCATGGTCGGGGGTTCCGCCACCGTCGCCTCTAGGAACTCCGCGAGCAGGGCCTGTTGCGCCATGGCCGGGCGCTCCGTCGTCGTTGAATGAGAGGCGCCGCCGCCAGTGGGGCCACCGCGTGTGTCGAGGGAGCCTGGCAATCGAGGGTCGTTGCCGCTTCTGGAGAGTTGAGGGCTCGCCGCGCATTCGGAGTTTCCTAGTGATGGAGCGGTTGCCTTCTATCTATGCGCCGAGTCGTCGACGAATGTCCTCCTGGTGATGGACCGATCGAGGGAGCGGTTGGTGGCGTGGTTTTGCGGAGGCATCGGAGGGAAACAAACCTCCGGTGGGTGCATGCATGTGGGTACGCGGGGGCGGGTAAACATTTCGCTGGTGAGAAAAAACACCGAGGAGGAGGAGTCCGCAACGTGATACACGGATGTTTCATAGGTTCCTGTTGTTTTTGTGTGACGGGTCCACATGTCATGCTCAGTGGGTATGGTATTTTCAGGGTGACAAATGATTTAGATTTCAACGCTCTTTTAATAGATAGATATGTGGCTTTGGTTTAAAAAAACGTAAAACTACTCTCTAATTCAAATTGTCACAAATATAACACTGTATATAGCACAACGTATTGCTCCACACCAGCAGCCATCAACAAATCAACTCTTTGTAAGTTTCACTGAAAACTACCGGCTACCAATGGGCTGCATCCACATGTCTGGTCTGGAGAAAAAAAATGACTATCGATGGCCTCATCTCGTACCTGTAATATTTCTTCCCTTCCGACGCTGCAAGCAGTGCCTTATCAAATCTTGACCACGGAAAACTCTGTAGCGGCTTGTCCCAGTGCATTCCCTCCGCAATTGCAGGGCAGAGCAGACAGGTCGACGCGGAGGGGAAGAAGGCCAGCGCCGCCGAGGCAGACTTGGGCGGCGTCCATGCGGAGACAGAGAAGGGCGGCGCAATCGCGCAGATGCGGCAGTTGAGGTCTCCTCTCTCCTATCGTCGGCGTCGATGAGCATGCTGGAGGTAAGGGAAGGTATTTTATACACAGATAGCGCGATGGTTCAATTTCTTCTGCAGGAGTTCGTAGAGATGTGTGTGAGGAATCAATTTGGAAATCAATGCTTGTGTCTGTTCGATTGTAGAGCCAGATCGTGTGGGCGAGGAATTGCAAGCGATGTGCTTCTATCTTCACAGTGCGGCTGGGTGAGCCAGCTAGTTTTGAAGAGAAACTGTAGTCCTTTTGTTTTCTCGACGGATGGAATTCTGAGGAGCATGCAACGTCAATCCTGTGGAACGGCCGCGGCCAGGTTGCGGCGCTGCGGGGAGGCCGCGGGCAGGAGGCGCCGCTGCGGGTCGGATGCAGGCAGGAGGCGGCGCGTGCTAGTGGGGCCGGAGGGAACGCAGGCTTCACCGCGTCGCGTGGAAACGCCCATAGCTGAAGATACCTGCTGACGTGGATGAAGGAGAGGCCAGATTCCTCAAGTGGGGTTTATCTTTATAAGAGTAATAGATAAACGAAATATACATGTGTGCAACAACTATCACGGTTTTTTCAGTTATGAAAAGTTAGGTTACATATAGAAAAACATTAATAATTAACATATTAATTGAGATGTGAACTTTAGTGATCTAAAACGTGTTATATGTTGACACGTCACAAACTGAGTGTATATATTTACTAATCCAAATAAAATTTTACGTATACTGAGCATGCAAAATGGCCATGTGTAAAGTTTCATGTATGCACGTAAATTTTAGTGGACGTTGGGCACATACACACATCAATTTCACGTCGTTGAGCACATGCATGTGGAGTTTCTTGAATAAAAAAATAGGTAGTTCATGTTAATTAATCTATGTTATGTCTAAAGTTGCAAAAAATCTAAGAGATTTACCACATCAAATGGATCACGTATGCATCCCATTAGATCTAAAAAACGATCTTTATATCTCATGTTTCTTGATTTACTATATACTTTCTAAAGTTAATAAATAAATAAATAAATATTTCAGATATTTTGATCATGACCGTCCGATCAAAACAAATGAACAGTTCACAGTTATTTGGGTGTACCTAAGCAAAACCCCACTTTCAAATATACAAGATCATTGACGTTTGGACATTTCATACCTGCCATAACAAAAAGGCACGCTGTTGACCATCGTCTACCCTTTGCAATATTTCTGCATTATTCTCGCCACTATTCTTCTTCCCTCACCTTGTTCTCTTCCTCATCATCTCCATCTCCACCTTGTGAGCAAGTAAAGGGGCAAAATAAATCATAAACGAGTTCAGATTTGACAAATAAAGCCATTTTATGTTACTGAAAAAATTACATTTATAAAACGACCGAGTAAGTAGAAGAGGATTGAAATCACACCTGTGGACTCACCCAAGTTTACGTCGAAGGAATATGGCTCCTTGGTGTAGTATATGTGACTGCCGTCCTCAACTCCGTTATCTGACGTCCTCCCATACGCCTTTAGCTGTTGGACGTGCTTGATCTTTCCCCACTCGGAGGATTCATCTTGCAATGCAATCAGTTTGAGCAAGCTTGGGCTACAGTCCACACGCAACTTATTTAGTTTTATCTCTCTTAAGTATTTTGGGAGTGCTTCGGCATCCAAATCCCACCACTCGAGGCTTTTGAGAGATGGCAAATCGTCCAATTCCTTCAGTGCCGGGCAGTTGCTAATGTCAATCCATTGCAAGCTTGGGTTGTTGCTGATCCTCTGTATTCTTGGGTTGCTGTATGACCAAAGCTTGACTAGTGAAGGGAAGTTCTCTACAGAGACCAACCGCGTTATATTTCCCAGTCTCAACTCTCTCAACTGGCATGCATGGTGAGAAAGTCCAGCGGGAAGACGCTGCAGTTTACAGTTGTTAATCAAAAGCACCTCTAGTGCAGGCATCGCTGCTACATGCTGATCCCACTCCCACTCTGTCCATCCCAACATTCCAACAAAACCCAATTCTGCCAGCTTAGGAAAAGCAACAACAGAACCCCGATGAGGTTGCTTCGTTATGTTCCGTGCTCCTGTTGGCACTGATGCCCCGTCATTGTCATCACACAAGGACGGGAGGAGGAGTTCATGCCCAATAAACTGGACCGACGGAGCACGGTAGATCCAAAAGTAATCAAGAAAGGGTAGCTGGCCCAATCCATTAGGCAGCTGCGTGCAGCATGCGTAGTCCTTTAGGTGCAAACACCTTAAACTCCCAAAGGCTGACATTGTTCTCATCCATTGCGGTAGCCCATGTGCAAAGTAGCCTATGACATCAAGTATTTCTATGCAAGTTGCAGGGCAAAGATTAGCCAACACCTCCTCTGTTCTCTCATGCTCCTCCTCACTGATGTCATCTTTGACCTCCCCATTTTCTCCAAGCCTGCTGGTAAATATCAAATCTAAGTATATCAAGTGATGCTTATTGCTAAGCATTGCTTTAGCGGCCGTAGAACCAGAAGGTGCCTTCTCTAGATCCCTTATTACAAGGTGGTTGAGCTTAGATAGAGGACCTAGTTCTTCTAAGCTGCACCAACCATCTGCACTATCATTTGAAGTTGGAAACTCCAACATGCTAACCAAATCTTCTAGCTTTCCGAAGCCACGAGGAACTGAAGTGATGCCGGTGCCTCTTAAGTTGAGTGACCTTAGCTTCTGTAGCTTCGTAATGCTGTTAGGAAGTTTACAGACATTTGTACAGCCTGCAAGGTCAAGTGCTTGAAGAAATTTTAGGTCTTCTATGCCTCGAGGGATTGTGGATATGCTTGTGTTGGAAAGACACAAGTGCCTTAAATGTTTGAGGTGTCGAATGGAGTTTGGCAACTCACCTAGAGTTGTTACATTATACAGATATAGTACTCTTAGGCGAGAAAGTTTGTTGCATAAATCCTTTAGCTCAACCGTGGTGCTTCCAAATATCATTAATGTTCTAACCGAAGCTTGTTTTTGCAAAGTGTCTGTTCTTACTGCTGCCTTGTTTGAGATAGATAGGTGACGAAGCTTTGTACTGCTCATAAGAGTCCTATTGATATCGTGCCCCTCACTAATAAGCACTCCTTGGTCCTTTATTATGTATTGAGCAAAGGAACGGACAACATCATGCATGGTGCATGCTGATTGACTATAGGATTCTTCATCCGGCTCTAGAAGATTTCTTGAGATCAATTCTTTGTAGCACTCGTTCCCCAATTCTTCTGGTGACTTTGAGCTCAGTTTGCTATAGATATAACCTTCTGCGATCCAAAGCTGGATTATTACTCCACCTTTTATTAGTTCATCTTTAGGGAAAAGCGAGCAAAACACAAGACACTGCTTCAGGTGTGAAGGTAGCTCTTCATAACTCAAATAGACCGCCTTGTTGACATCATCATCAATTCCTTGTGTCGACCATGTGAAGTGGTTACAGACATCCACCCAAGCATGTCTTGTTCTACTAATGTTGAGCAAGACTCCTCCAAGCACTTTAACTGCTAATGGCAGTCCATCACATTTTTCTACTATTTTTACTCCGATGTCCTTTAACCCATCAATATCAGCTTCGTCACTCTCATTCAAAACAATCTATTAGGAAAAGAAAAACATGCAGCATGAGAGAGAGATAGAAAGGGGCAAAGTTTGCTACCAGAACAAATTAAAACCGAGAAAGCTATACAACGTGTTATCTCAATTTTCCCGTGCAGGTGCGGCACAAGTGGTACGTGGAGAAACAAGAAACTGGATGATAAGGAGGTACAATGGTTCATGCGGGTAAATGTTGTTGTGGTTAATCATATGGATGCCGTTTTGCGGCCAGTCTATCCTATGATTTCCATGTGTTAAATCCGACCATTTTTGTGTGTAGGTGATCAAAGTTTGCACAATTACCTATTTACCATCGGAACATAGTCCCTTATTTAGCACCAAAAGATAATACAAATAATAAGTCTTAAATTTGCATGAGTGATAAAAATAAAAGTAATAATTTCTAAATTATTTTTACCATTATGTCTTTTTTTCATTAATGAAAATTGAAATAACTCCTATATTTGCATCTAAATTACACACCTTTATCATTATGAATCATAATTCCAAATAACCCATAACATTTATCTAAATTACATGTCTTTACTATTATGAAAGATGATTTCAAAATATTTCTCTAACTTTGAATCTAAATTACACACACCTACCATTATAAAAATTAATTTAAAATACCTGTCGGAAGCGAATATTCTGACCCCAGGAAAAGTGGCCTGAACCATTAGGTGGCCTGCTAAGAAGGCATGGCTCGAGCCCGGTCAAAGGCCCACATAGAAAAGGCCAAAAGGCCTATCTTGAATAGGCTTGAGCGAGAACACAACCCTCCCGGTGTGGGAAAAAAGGACCCTGCGATGCCCGATCCCTGGACGACAGGCAGCCTGAGTCTCCGAGAGACTGAGGCTAGATCGATCGCGCTTGACGATACAAGGACTCCGATTTGTCCAACCCCACAAAGACAGGAGTCTGGTAGAGAAGGGAAATGGGTGAAGGCGCTCTTTGCGCGGCCCTCATATGTCCCTCCTCGGGCGAGACTTACACCTAGCGCCTCCCCTAGGGGTACCCAGGGAGTATCAGGCCATGTCCACTACATTGGCACCTGGACGGCTCCACGTACTTATGTCGTGTACGGCACCTGGCTAGAAGATAGTTAATCGGCGTCCCATGCAAAAGCAAGAAAACAGCAAAAAAAAAATGAGGCACCCAGGATCGAACCCGCGTCGTCACTCCACGGGCGTTATCCTCGGTGCCCTCGCCATCTGAACTGTGATTATTTCTCGTATGGAATGCACCCGCCACCGTATTTAATAGGGACAGACAGGGAAAAACACCCCCTAATTAATCACTCCTTAGTATGCATTGTCCAAAACAACTTCTAAATACGATATGGAGGGAGTATCTCAAGGTCCTCTTCCTGAACTATAAAAGGGAGGTCTTGGAGCCCTTTGAAAGGAGAGGCGCAGTTGAACTCCACAGTTCATCGGTGCAACCTCTTTCTACGCACACAAATACACCCTCCACCAACACTTAGAGACTTGAGCTCCCTCTCAAGTCTCAACTCTCTCTGACCTCTATTTGTAAAGCCCCCTTTGCAAACCGAATACAAGAGCGGGCAACATACCAACCCCAGCTATTGGATGTAGGAACATTCTTCCCAAACTAGGATAATTCTTTGTGCCCGCCTTAGCTCACAATCTGAGCCTAAACATGCATCACAAAAATTAACTAGTCTCTGGTGTTCAAAACACCGACAATACCCTAATGCTTTTATAAGTTATCTATCTTTGTCATTATAAAAGATAACGTAAAACAATCCTCTATGATAAAACTACGAAGTAACTAGTAGACCAACAAATAAAAATATCTGACCTGTTTTTTTTAGCAAAATCCAAGCATCTTCCCTGCCTAGCTTGTCAACCCGGAGGAGATGCCGTGCTTTCATCCTGCGAGCCACTCCCTCATTCCTAGTGGTCACCAAGATTCGACTCCCACGAGCACCGTCATTAAGGGGTACTCTAAGAAGCTCGCTCCACACATGCTCGCTCTCGCTCCAGACATCATCCATCACCAACAAGAATTTCTTTTGCCGCACTGCCTCCTTCAAAGCATGCTCGAGCAGGGCTTTGTCTCTCACGGAGCCCTCATAGCTTCTTCCACCAAGAGCAGCAATAAAGTTTTGCAGTATAGCAATTTGATCAGCTTCCTTATTAACGCTCAGCCAGATTCTCTTGTCAAAGTCTTCCTCCACCCTGCTATCATTGTACACCATCCTTGCAAGAGTGGTTTTGCCTATCCCGCCGGTGCCTGTGATAGCAGCGGCAACAAACACATTGTCCCCCCTGGATTCCCCATCTTTCTTGATAAGCAAATCTATGAGCTCCTCTTTATTTTCCTCCACCTTGTCACCAACGATATCAGACTGGATGAGAGCTGGTCCAGTCTTCCAACCATTGTTAGACAAAGAATTTGGGGCTTTGTTGACGGAATAACCTGAGGAGCTTATTGCTTGCGTGATGAATCCATAGCCGGAACTCCTCTTCTGAAGGTCCTCGAGTCGCTTGTTGAGAGCTTGGATCTTCTTTCCAATCTCGTGAGCGACAACAGGGTTGCGGAAGCAAGAGAACATCTTCCGGATGCCACTGCACCACTTCGAAGTGGTTTTTGGAGCAGCCGATGACGACAAATGATTTTCTCCGACCTCCATGATGTGACAGAGATCAAGGATGTCGTCGGCGTCGTACATGACATCCTTGAGCTCCCTCACCCACCGCTCCGCAGCAGAGTCGCGGATGCGCCTCCTCTCGGCGTCGCCCAAGATGCTGCTGAGGTCGCCGAGCGTCGTCTCGAGCTTGGTTATCTCGCCCGGCACGCCGAGGAGCATCTCCACCTCGTCCTTGGCCATGCCGACCAGGATCTCCGCCAGCTTGGACGCGAACGCGTCCAGCACCGCCGCCATGAGCAGGGGAATGGAGATGGAGCGGCAAGGGAACAGGACCAAGAATGTGGAGGAGAGGAGGCTCTCTGCGCTGCGTGTAGAGACGTGGTGCACAGCTAGCGCACTGTCGTCTGTCTTGTACTGTGGCCTGTCTTATCCCTTCCCTCCTCCACTCGTGGCCGACACATGCACCCAACTTTTGGCCGAACGGAGCAAAAGGCCTCCACTCGTGGCCGACACATGCACCCAACTTTTGGTCGAACGGAGCAAAAGGCGGTATTAATTGTATGTCCTTATTGCTATACTCCTACTCCTACTTAGGAGTGTACAGAGCTTTTGCCGAGTAAACACGAGACAGTGAGCTCACCAATTATTGTACGCGGTCAATGTGGTTGTGCTACAGTGCCAGCGACACTCCAACGACCCATCCATATCGAATAATTTGGTTCGGGGGAGTGAGTATGGTGGGGTGATTTTTACCGGGCCCAAGTTAAATCACTTATTTGGCCAAACAAACAGGGACACTACTATATTCATCAATAATCTTGCTCATCAGTATCGATATCGTACAGAGGTCCTCATTAAGACATATCTTCATCCTCTCGTGTACTCCTGCTGCCGGCTCGTTAGCTGCTGCAACACAGAACAGAGTGATTTCGTCGTCAATACCCAATGACTTGGCACTTCCAAGGATACATGTGAACGTCTTCAGCTTCGATCGTTCACCACCCGCTCCACGGCCGCGTCTCGATATTTTTCTCAGCGTCGCACAATGCAAACCTGGTCTCGGTCTTAACTGGTGGGCGAATGTGACTATAAGATCGCTGGTGTGGTGTTTCCTGGTGACTGCCTAACTGGTGAGTGGTCAGTGTGGATGCTTCCTAGCGGTAGCAGATGCAGATGCAGCCATGAAAAGTCATATGCCTTTTGGACGAATCATCAATGTGAAAGCCAGCTGAACCATTGATGGAAAAAAGTCCCTGAGTGGAACCGTCCCTGAGTGGAACCCCCCAAGTAGTATCGCCATCTTCCTCAACCTCTAGATCCCCTCCTCCGCTCGTCCGCCGGCCACCACCACCCGCCCTAGTTGCCGGCCCCCTGCTTCCTCCGCCGTGCGTCTTCGCCGGCGTCAGGGCAGGTGGGCCGGTTCCCCCTTTCTCCTCTCCACCCCTCTTCCCCCTACTTGTAATATTCCTCTGTGGAATAAAGGCCGTGATGGCCATTTATCTTCTTCATTCAACCCTCAACGATGAAGCTCTAGATGCAGCCATGGCTCTGCCGGTCTTCTCTGTGCTTGCGGCACTCGGGTGCGCCTACTACACCACGATGTTCGTGGCTATCCTGGGGTGGCTCGTCGTCGACCTCAAGACTGGCGCGCTGCTCCACCTCCCGGCCACAACCTTCCTGCCCGCTGCTGCCTTCTTCAGGGCCATGGTCGCCGTAGCGGCGGCAGTCGCCAAGCAGGCCATCCACTTCGCCTTCCAGCTCCAGACGGAGGAAGGCGTGAGCAAACGCCCAAGCCCCATCGTGCAATCCGAGCTGCAGGTCACGCCGGGCTTCTCCAGCTCCGGAGTCGTCGCAGTGGAGGGCGAGATCAACTTGCGACATCCAGATCTCCGACACCGACTCCGCCCGCGAGTTCATCGCCCCCGACTCCTGGAGGGGCCCGCTTTCTGCAGATTGACAACGACGACAGCGGCGCGGCCTCCGTGCTACGGCGGGCGAAGGCGGCCGGATGCTCCTCCTCCAACTCCCTTCCAGAAAGATGGAGAAGATGCGGGGATTGAGGTGCTCCACCACGACGACCTCCAGACCCTCCTCCTCGTGCCTGCGCATCTCAAGCTGATCCAGGATGTGGGCGCTGCCACCAAGTCCGTGCTGCTGCGAAGAAGAAGAAGCTCAGCGACGCGTCGTTCCTGGCCGTGGAGGAGCTCCACTTCTGAGCTTGCTCTCGTTCTTGCAGCCGGAGCTGAGCTCTTCCGCACCGTCCATGCGAGCGAGATCCACATCGCCATAGCAGTCCGAGAGATTCGGCAGATTTTTTCTGGGAGCAGGTGTGCCACATGGTGGGTCCCACTTCCTGTGCAGTGGGGCCCGCAGTTGCAACGTGTGCAGCAGGCTAAGCTCCCCGTTGTCCTTTCTGCCTCTCTGTTTCGCAAAATATCGGTGGTCATCCTTATCCCCATCCTAGAAGCCTCCGCTGGCATACAGCTTCATCTCCCTTTCTTTTTTCTTTTTATTTTCTTTTATGGTTTTCCTTTTTATTATGTCCTAGTAGTTCAGTCTCCAGCTCGCACGGCAATACGCCTCTTTTCAAACAGGGACATCGAGTTTCTCTGTCTCCTTCTTAGTGGCCGTGTAGTGCTTTATCTGCAGCCTTTGATCTTAAAGTTCTCTG
>DXKC01003272.1:0-11672 GCA_031170775.1 Cymbopogon citratus
AAAATTTGGTACAAATCTATCCTCTGCATATAAACGTGCGAAATTCCAAATGCCTTCATGTTCCTATATATTGTTGTTTAAACATTTTCCTTCCCTGAACTGAAAACGACCACTTAGAAAAAACCACAGCATCCTAAGAAGTCCCAGAACTTTAAATTTGTCACTGTCACTACTAGCTGCACTCTCACTTGATCCTTAAACCCGGGGAAACCCCTGGTCCGAACAGTTCTTCCCTGAACTTTATCTGGACCCACAACTAATAAATTAACTCAAGACTCGAAGTCCGAGCATCCTATAAATTAGTATTGATACCCAAAAGTGCATCTCCACGGTCCATCAATAATAATTTTCTGAACCACGATAATGGATAACCTGACGAAGCAATATCGCAACAACAACAGTACAACATCATGCTACTCTCGCTTACAATCGAACTTCACCTGGTGCCTGTAGTTGCCATAGCCTGAGGACCCAGCAACGAGCACTGCCCACCTCGTCCCGACGGCGTCATCCTCGCCCCCCTCCCCCTGAAATCCCTCGCCGCCGTGCGAGCGCGACGACCCTGCAGGCTCCTGCTTCTCCCCAGGCATCCGAATCACCGGGTCCCACTCCGCCTTCTCCGCGCCGGCCGCGGCCGCGGCCAGCACCAACACGACAAGCAGCACGAGGCACCACCGCGCAGCCATCATCGCCTCTAGCGTGTGGCGCTACTAGAGTCCAGCGGCGGGAGGGTACGAAACTAGGAATGCAGCGTGGCTGCGTGGGAGCGGCGCAGGGTCCCGGTGGAGAGAAGAAGTACTAGGCCGCCGCGCGCATGCCGCCATGCATGGCTCGGCGCCCTGGATCGCGGACGCGTGGGCGTGAGCTGGTGCGGCGGCTCCGTCGGCTTGTGCGGCCGTGGCCAGCCGCTTCCATGCTTCGACGTCAGCCGGGTAGCGGAGTGGTGTGCCCGGGTTGGGCTGGATTCTGGAGATTATGTCTCGGCCGTAGCCCAACTTTGTCGGCCCACCAATTTGACAGAGCCTGCTTACTGTAGTAAATGGCTTGATTAGCGGCCCAAACATCTGTAAGAAGTTGGAAAACGGCCCATGTATATGTGCGACTGTATAAGCCTAATTCATTCATAAGAAAAAATAAATAATGTTGCTAAAAAGACGGAATAATAAATAAAATAAATAAAATGGAAATACTCCACACAGTGGCAGCCTGGCAGGCCGTGATCCAACGGGTCTTCTCCTCCGTTGCCTTCCCTGATCCTGATCGGCTACGGAACCTTCGAGAACTCTTGAGAACTGGGATCCAACGCAGCGCAGCGGCAGCGGCAGCGGGGCTCCGTTTTATAAAAATCTCAACAGGTTTTCGTCTTAATCCCCACAAACCCCTAGACTTTTTCTGCGCGCACCCTCTCTACCGGCCCTCCCTCCCTCCCAGCCGCCGCGCCTTCCAGAACCTTCGAGAGCTAGATCCGATCGGAGCCCCCCCGCGCCATGGCCGACGAGGCGAAGGCCAAGGGTAATGCGGCGTTCTCGGCGGGCCGCTTCGAGGAGGCGGCGCGGCACTTCACGGACGCCATCGCGCTCGCCCCGGGCAACCACGTGCTCTACTCCAACCGGTCGGCGGCGCTCGCCTCGCTCCACCGCTACTCCGACGCGCTCGCCGACGCGCAGAAGACGGTCGAGCTCAAGCCCGACTGGGCCAAGGGCTACTCCCGCCTCGGCGCGGCCCACCTCGGCCTCGGCGACGCCGCCAGCGCCGTCGCCGCCTACGAGAAGGGCCTCGCGCTCGACCCCACCAACGAGGGCCTCAAGGCCGGGCTCGAGGACGCCAAGAAGGCCGCCGCCGCCCCGCCCCGCCGCGGGCCGTCGGGCCCCGACGGCCTCGGTCAGTTGTTCCAGGGCCCCGAGGTGTGGAGCAAGATCGCGCAAGACCCCACCGCGCGCGCCTACCTTAGCCAGCCCGATTTTATGCAGATGATGGCCGAAGTGCAGAGGAACCCCAGCAGCATCAGTACGTACCTCTCCGATCCCCGCATGATGCAGGTGCTCAGCCTCATGCTTAACGTCAAGATCCAGAGACCCGAGGCGTCTCCGAGTCGTCGCAGTCTACTCCGCCGCAGCCTCCGCCGTCGCAGCAGCAGCAGCAGACGCCGCCTCCTGAGACGAAGGCGAGGGAGGTGGAGCCGGAGCCCGAGCCCGAGCCCATGGATTTGACTGATGAGGAAAAGGAGCGCAAGGAGAGGAAAGCTGCTGCTCAGAAAGAAAAGGAGCTAGGTAACGCTGCTTACAAGAAGAAGGACTTCGAGACGGCAATCCAGCATTACACCAAAGCCTTGGAACTTGACGATGAGGATATTTCCTATCTGACTAACCGAGCTGCAGTCTACATTGAGATGGGAAAGGTGAGGCTATTCTATTTGTTCGCTGGTTTCATCCAGTGTGCTCTCACATTGTTTGATTGTTGATGTTCATTTGATTTGGTTTATGCAATGCACAAATCAGTAGTAGACTAAATTGAGATTTACAGGAATTAGATGTGTGACTTGATACTATTGAGTAACCATTATGAGGATTTGTATTACTTGTTTGTCATGTTAATAGTGAAGAAGTGCTTAGTTGAGAAGCAGTTGTATTCTTTCATAGTGCTTAGTCTAGGAGTAAGAGTGCAATATATTACATCATTCTTCCTTCGAACCCAACTTCTCTGACATGATTTAACTGTGACATATGCCCTAAATATTGCATTGTCGTTTTTTACTAGATAGTAGCCTTCTTACTTTTGGTAGCCAAAGTTGCTGCTGTAATGTATTAATGTTAATATTAACTTCTACCTGCAGTACGATGAATGCATCAAGGACTGTGATAAGGCTGTGGAGAGGGGAAGAGAACTTCGTGCTGATTTCAAGATGATCTCAAGGGCACTGACAAGGAAAGGAACAGCTCTGGTCAAACTTGCTAAGTCCTCTAAGGATTTTGATGTCGCCATTGAGACCTTCCAGAAGGCTCTAACTGAGCATCGGAACCCAGACACTCTTAAAAAGTTAAATGAGGCTGAGAGAGCAAAGAAAGACTTGGAGCAACAAGAGTACTATGATCCAAAATTAGCAGATGAGGAGAGAGAGAAAGGTATGTATAAGCTTTACAATGTTATATCTAGTACATGTTGGTGATGTTTGTCTCTGCTATAGCTTAGTAATTTGTCTTATGATTTGTAGGTAACGAGTTCTTCAAGCAGCAAAAATACCCAGAAGCAATAAAACACTACACGGAGGCTCTCAGGAGGAACCTGAAGGATCCTAGGGTAATTCTTTTCTACCTCTGTTTCATATAGCTTGCCTTTGTTAGAGTATATCATATCAAATATTTGGGAAACTTGGTCATTGATGTTTAGTTACATTACTTGATTGTTTGTGTAATACAACTATACAAGTCCAGACTATATATATATCCTTTACTGAAAAAAGGAAAAACAAGACTAAATCATTCATTTTCTGTTATCCATATCCTTGTCATGGCTGTGTTTTCCTAGGGTGGTGGTTTAGGGTTTAGGGTTTATGCTGATGCTAATTGGTTCGCGTAGTGCCCTGGTTTGCAGAGGTAGAGAAGGGAGGGTAGAAGGTTAGAAGGGAGGTTTGAAAAGGATTCTTTGCTCTTATTTGATGCTATTTAATTCAGCATTTGGTCTTCAACTCTCTTTCCACTTTCTTGTTTGTTTGACATTCATATTTTTCTCTCTCTGTCTATATAGTCAATACTCCAAGTTCCTGATAAACTTTGGTTTGACTCCTTGATTCAACTAAATCCATCCACTATCGATTACTGGTTAGAGACAAAAGGGTGTTGCACTTAACTTGAACATTAGGTGGTGTTTGACAACTGGGTTATGAGAGGTGGGAAGGGAAATGATGGATAGGTTAGATTTATTCCAGTGTTTGGATTATGGTTTTGGGAAAAGATGGTTTGGATAGGGACATGAGCTCCTCATATCTCATTGTTTCTATCCCACCATGGGGGCTGGATTATGAGGGTGGAATTGGTTATGATTTGTAAAACAACCAAAATACCTATGGTGAAGGAAGTCAACACATAAGATAGGATGCTTTTATCATTTCCCCAACCCATACCCGTAGGCTGTAGGTGCCAAACAAGGAATGGGAAATGGTGTTTATTTGCCAATCCAGAACCCACACATAGATGTCAACGGGGACCCGATCCCCGATTCCCCGCGGGGAATTCCCCTATTAGGGGACGGGGATGGGGTCAGATTACTCCCCACGGGGAACCAAATGGGGAAGAATTGCCCCCCGTCGGGTTTCACGGAGGCGGGTATGGTACTGCATCCCCCGTCCCCGATTCCCCGATCCCCGCTTCGCCCAACTCTAGTCGCAACGCACAATCTCGTCTGCTCGGCCCATGATGGCCCAACGTAGCCCACGTATGTGTGCTGCATATAAAAGCAACGAAACCTAAGGGCATGTACAACCCACAGACAGCTAGTCGTCTGCAAAAAACTATACAGACAATTAAAAAGCCAGAGCATACAACCCACAGACAGGAGGCTGCCTGTAATCAGTTTAATGCTTTGCATGAAGCTACGATCAATCATGCATACCATTTTGTATGCCAATTGTGTTGCCGTTTCATGGATAACAATTCAAACATAAAATAAAATACAGATAAATACATTGTTTCAGAAACCGTCGCTGCTCACGCCCACTCACTGCTGTACATGTGCACACCAAAAGGTAACAGACTTCATGTTCATAAAGCTTGCAACTGTAGCTATAAATTATACACTTTCAGTCTTCAGAAACAGACTGCATATAACAGCAGTTCACCGGAAACATTAACTTTTTGACATGATTTGATATCTGCCAATAAATTTTACTATAAAGCTTAATAAACAGTAGCTTACAACAAGCTTAAGACATGCTCTTGAACACACAGCTGTTCACTATGATGTGGGGTCAGATAGTAGAACAGGCAGCAGCCAACAGAATTCGAATCAGATAACCTTGGTCTTCAGAACTGAAACACAAGAGCCATACGCATATATGATGGCAACAATATGTAATCAGTCATGATGCTAGCAAAAAAAAAAAGGTCATACTAGTTCATCAATTCCTGATGACTGCATCGTGCACTAACTGAAGTTAGAACTTCAGGAACAAGCATACTTTTCCTGAACCTAGACCCATGATTTCCAGAACTTAAACAGAATAAGCTCCATGCAAGCTGCCGCCATCAATCAACCTGATGAAATAAACAAGACAGCTATATAACCTGAAAGGCAGGGTTCAAAGACAAGAAGCATGCTGCTAATATCAATATACCAACTACATGTCGCCGTCGCGGAATCAAGACTGCAGGCTGCTAGAAGAACAGCGAGAGCAGAGCAAACAAGTAGCACAAAAGCAGAGTTTCAGAGAGCTGCAGCTTGCAGGTACAAAATCAATGTTTAGTGCATACTCTTTTGAACCCACCAAATGAAAAGGGTTGCCTAATAGCACCAGTGATAATTTAAACTCTCATACTATTCATGAGTAGTTGCTTACTCTTGAGGTGAACAATTTTCTTTACATAATCTTGAAAACTTGATAAAATGCTTTTTTTTTCTTGGTATACTTGTGAAGTAGTATCACTTAGGGCCCGTTTGACTCCTTGGAATGGAAAGAATTGAACTCATTGTTATTTAGGCACATATTTAAGCTAACTAATGTAACAACTTGTATTGAAAGTGACCTATTTGATCCCACTAAAGTAGAAATATAGCATGATTAATAATGATGATCTATATAATTCATTCCCATCTCCCACACTATAAATTTGAGATGGACTTAAAAGTGAACTTTAGAAAATGGTGGAATCTCAAATTCTTTGTTCCACAACTATAATTTATACTACAAATTCAACTCTAGAAATTTCAGAGATCCAAACGGGCCCTTAGAGAATTTTGAGGCTCAAATATTCACACTCGTCATTTTGGTCTTCAATAAACCAGTGTGTAAAACATCAGCGAACAACATTTGCAACGTGATATAATTCAAAGACAAAAACACACTAGACACTAATACCATAATATATTAATAATTTCTCATATATATAGTTCGAATTGAGTACTTTTGACTTCTCCGGAAGTGGGACTGATCAATTTTGTTTCCAGGTTGGCAACAAAGGGGGGCTATGCAAAGAAGATTTATGGATAAAGCCCAAAATTAATGGTGATTTCACACTAAGCAACAGTGATTTAGTAAAGCATTCAAGCTTAGCTAGTCGTGGCTCAAGACAGGCTCCTCGTGGCTTGGTCTTCCAATCATGCTCTTTTCATGCACATGAGACTGAGAGGGATCGCACGAGACACCTTGCTATCTCAGAAGAAAGAATCGACGTGGACGGAACAATCGTGTTCATGCACACATAAAGCTAGCTAGTCCTGACTCCTGAGAAGATACTATACTCTTCTTCTCGTTCCCGTTTTGGTAACGATCCTAGCCTATTGCAGACACCTCTTAAGAAACCTTTCTATAGAAACAGTTGTCACACAAATAAACAGCATGCTAGTGAAGTTGCGCGTTCCTCTGCCTCTCAAATTTAGCCCGATGATTAGTTTGGTGGCATGTGTACTCTAGTGAAGTTTCTGAAGTTTCTATATTTTTTTTAGAAAAGAGTGAAGTTTTTTTTAGAAAAGAGTGAAGTTTCTGTATAAATATGCTCATGAATGTTGATAGTACAAAATATTTGTGCGATCGAACTGAAGAAGTGAACTCACATTTATATACGATTGAATGAAATGGCGCACAGCAGCACGCACCAACCAACCGGTGTTAGATAAAGGTGAAATAATGCTAGTAGAGCAATTAGAGGAACCATTTCATAACATTTTTTTTATTATACTAGCAGATATGCACGTGCGACACGCACGTGTGTATTAAAAAAATAAAGTTAGATGAGTATAAGATCAAATGTTTAAGAGGTAAAAAGTATTTTTGTTAATCTATATTTACATATACAATCTAGCTTTTCGTAATCTAAATTTTACAAGATTTTTCACCAACATAAGGAAACTAAAGCAAAATCATTATAAAATGAAGAATTTTTTTGTTATTAGAGTAATAATTTATTCAAACGCTTCTATCATTTCTACACAATTTTAATATTTTTGGGCAATACGAGGGAACTAAAACAAATGCAAATATTTTTCACTGGCAGAGAAAAAAGTTATGAATGTAATAAAATTTGTTTTACATTATTTAGATGTATTATCATTTTCTTCCAAATTTCACAAGATCCAGCATGGATTAGTACATGATTGCACATGTTCTTTTAGCTTGTGCTGTTCAACTTTAACCATAACAATGAACACACAGAAAAACAATGAAAGGAAAGCGCACGGCGAGCATGCACCTGGTTGCTGTGAACATCCCTGTTCGCCGGAGTCCGTCTCCACCGATATGACCTCATCGTTGCGATGACAGGAGATGAACGGCGATGGGCAGTGCCCTGCCCTCACGCGAAGGCGCTGCTGTTCCCAACTCGCAAGGGTGGCCGCTGGGGACGCGTCCTTGCTGGCAGGGACCCACGACGGCCGAAGGATTGCGATTGGCAGTGCCCTGCGACCGGCCGGCCGTCCGCCGGACGTCGTCTGGCGGTGGAGGTCCCTGCTGTGGCTTTCTCGCCGGAGAGAGCGACGATCTGGACGAGTCGTTGCTGGCAGAGACCCACGACGGCGGAAGGATTGCGATTGGCAGTGCCCTACCACTGGCCGGCCGTCCATCGGACGTCGTGTGGAGGTGCCTGTTGTGGCTTTGTCGCCGGAGAGAGCGACGATCCTCTGACCACTTACGTTGTTGGTCGCCTGGCTGAAGGGATGTCCGCTGTGTATACGTCGTCGGAGAGAGCGACGACGATGGGGTTTCTTGGCGATCGATGTTGTTCGGTGGTAGGGCGACGAGCGAGGCCAGGGAAATGCAGCGGAGAAAGGAAAGCGTGAAGCGTCGCGACTGGCTATGATGCTTCGATGGGTATGGGGTACGCGCGGCGCCGCGGGGTGAGAAAAATCGCGGGATCAAGACGCGGAAAGAGTGAAACACGTTTGTGTTTCATATGTTCCTGTCAACTTTTCCTCTTGGCCCACCCGTCAATCTCTTTATGGGTCCACTTGTCAATGTAATGTGGGTAGACAGAGCCTGGGTGACAAATGATTTTAATTTGTACGCTCTTTTAATAGATAGATTACTCCTGGTTTCGACGATGGATTCGTCAGAAAATTAGTGTGGACAGGGCGTACGTCACATTTTTTTTAACGTTATGATTTTATTAAGGCGGGTCGTATTATTTTTGACTTCATTCAGGCACGGCCACCTTCGCGGAAGGTTCCTTCTCTCCCCCAAAGGAATTGTTTCTTTTATCAATGGATGAATAATATTCAATCACATTTTTTTGAGTTTATGAAGTGAAAGAAAAGTAAAAAAATAATAAAAAAAAGTAGCGCTACCACCGATGAAAGTAGTGTAGGGAAATAAAGACTCTATGCACAAAATTAAATATATTTTTATCACATTTCTCGTTCATCCTGGTCCATGTGGGTTCCCTACATGGTGCATTGTATTGTAACTCTAGAAAAAACATACGCTTACGTACATGTTGTTCTTTTTCTTATTATTATAATTAATATAGATGTCACTAAATTGCTAGTATTATTTTCAATTGTAAGGCTTCGCTGTGGAAGAGGTTTTTCCATATCCAACAGTGTGAGTATATATATTGAACCTATTCAGTACCTACTAATAAGAAGTTAAAATTTCAGCCTAGCTTCTGGTCTGAATTTTTTTGTCTGATCTATTCATTGCGGACTCTAAAAACGATGAACGGCTCATTGGACCAAATACGGTGATGTAGCACCCCAGACATATATATGCTTGAGGTCCAGTTGTTTCGGTAATTCCTGTTGATTCTAGAAGGATTATGATGTGAGACCACTTGCATAGGCTTCCTTATCAAGTTAGCTTTCCAACCGTATATGCATCAAAAAACGGAGCCCATATGCGTCCGCAAGACCAGTCTGCAAACTGGTACTAGAGGCTGAGGCAGAATTGAAGTCATGTTGGACTCGGCCTCCAACTTGTGTTGCACATCCTTGTTGGTCTTCCTCATCTTCAATTCTTTCTCTAAGTTCTCCTTGATGCTCTCCAATGTTCCTAAGCTATACAACCACTGCTGGAAACTTGAAATTCCCTTACGGTGCACTACCGTCAGGGAAAATAAAAATATCGTCATGAAAATGTACGTATCGTCATAAAAAATAAAAATATTGCCATGAAATTTCTTACGGTTCACTTACCGGGAAAATAAAAATACCGACAGGGCTGGCTCGATAGAGTAATTCCAATTTTGCCTGACGTTGATCAGAAAATTTCAAGTTTCTAGTAGTGAATGTCATTACGTAGTAATTTATTTTTTAAAAGTATGAAAAATATGGCTTAAGAACGAGCTCATCGCCTCTAAATATAGTGGCGCATTCAAGCTCGGATCATTGGACCTTGCATATTAGTTGGAGTATCAGCTGGTGTATCTTGAGGAGTGATGTCCTCATCAAGAGGATCCACAAGCATCGTCGCCGGTAGATCGAGCGGATCCGCGAGCTTCAACGGTTTGTCAAGCAGACCTACGAGCTCTACGACAGATCGAGACGGATGCGCAAGCTTCGGCGGTAGATCTTGGCAAATGTAGCGGCGGCAGGCCGGACCCAGAGAGGCGGGCGGGCTGATCCGATAGTAAATGTGATCCATCGAGGAAGTATGCAACGATGAGCGGCGGCAGGCTGAACCCAGAGGTGGACATGCTGATCCGATGGTACATGTGATCAGCAAGGAAGTAGGTAACGACGAGCGGCGGTGGCCGGTGGACGGGCTCAGCATGCTTACTCATGTTTTTTCTCGATGCTGACTCAGGAAAGGTTACAGTAATCTGAGACGGTTACGATGCCCGCCTCGGTTGATCGATTTTGTCCGTATTAATAAAGATTATTATAGCAGTGCATGTTCGTCCCGTTGCAGTCGAAATCTGTCGGATTTATAGCTGAGCAGACCCATTATTAGATCGCAAAGCCGCAGTATCCGCCCCAGAGCGCAGACACTTTAGACACTTGCCCGTCCGGCCTCTTCCCTTTCTCCCCGTGATCGATATGCCGGCCTCCAATCCGCGCGTGTTCTTCATGGTTACCATAAACGACTTACTGGTCGGACGCGCATTGAGATGGAGCTGTACGCGAAAGAGGTCCCCAAGACGGCGGAGAACTTCCGCGCGCTCTGCACCGGCGAGAAGGGGGAAGGCAAGAGGGGGAAGCCGCTCCACTACAAGGGGTCCATCTTCCACCGCGTGATCACCGGGCACATCTGCCAGGGCGGCGACATCACCGGCGGCAATGGAACCTGCGGCCAGTCCATCTACGGCGACAAGTTCCCCGACGAGAATTTCATTCATGAGCACAAGGCGGGCGCGGTGTCCATGGTCAACGCCGGGCCTGATACCAACGGATCCCAGTTCTTCATCGTCTGCTGCAAGGAAGCTTCCTGGCTCAACGGCAAGCACGTCGTCTTCGGGAAGGTCGTCAAAGGCATGGAAGTCGTCAAGGCCATCGAGGATGTGGGGTGCAGCAGCGGCGCTACCTCCAAGGTGGTCAAGATCGCCGAGTGCGGCGAGGTCCCCTAGATGTATAGTCTGCCGGGCCGCCGCCGCCCGCCGTCGGTCGCCGTCGTTGTTGTCGAGTCAGTGCGTGCGTTGCTCATGCTTCCTCCACTCATCGTCATCAATCAAATAATAAGGCACTGATCTGAGGTGCGCATATGTGAATCCGATGATGTCTCTCTTCTCTCTACATAATTAATTCTCACTATGCTGTGGGCTGTTGGGTTCCACTATATAAATTTGCCAAGAAATTGTACACAGTGACTACTTCATGCGAATGTTATCTTACTATACTCAAAGTAAATAAAAAATGAAATATAATCTAAAATCAAAATGATCGCATCCAATATTAAATTCAAACATTTTTTTTATCATAGTGGTCATCTGAGCACTGTACGATAAATAGCTGCCGGGTTAGCGTGCTGTGTTATATATTGATTTTTGGCTGTGATAGAGGCAGTGACGGATAAAAAGGTAACTTTTAATCATTTTTTATTAAAAGTCTATGATTTTGGTTATAAATAGTATAATTTTTCTAAAAAAACTGTTAAAACATATTATTATTTATATTTTTATCACATTAAAAAATCAATCATGTTTGTCCGGCCCCCTCAATCAAAATTGTTGGTTTCGTCACTAGATAGAGGCAAAAGATAAAGTTAGCAATGAATGAATAATTCAATTATAATTTTGCGAGTTTATGAAGTGAATGCGAAGTCCAAAAAGTTGTAGTGCTACCACTGATAAACGTAGTGTAGATACACTAGTGGAGTGGCGCGCACCTGCGCGCCCAGTATAAATAATTACATATTATCAATAACAGAGAGAGGTTATGCTAAAAGGAACAATAACAAAGAGTATAAGCAGATACAATGGTGATTCCTTACTGGCAAAAGATTGTTTAGGAACATAGCCATGCACAAAGTAATTGTATTTAGTACAAGGCTCGTAACATTAGAATTGAGCATTGAAGTTGATTACCTGCTAATA
>DXKC01003275.1:0-10481 GCA_031170775.1 Cymbopogon citratus
ACCCAGTGACTCAACGCGTGCGTGTCTCGCGCGATGTCTTCTTTGATGAAAGCCGTGGGTGGGACTAGATCAAGAGTGGAGGCAAGCAGGCTCCGGCGGATGAGGAGTTCATCGTCGAGCACATCTGGCAAGATGGAGCGGAGGAGGCACGCACTGCAACACCGCCGTCCCTGCTTGGAGCTCCGCTACAGCTCTGACCACTCCGAATACGGGGTCTTCGGCTCCGGGGGAGCAGCCAACCACCGACGCACCGCCGAGCTCTCTCTGAGCACCGCTGAGCTCTCTCCAACCACGGCAGTGCTGCCGACTGCGTCTTCAGTCGAGTTCGCCACACCGCTGGAGGATGACGAGGACAGGCTAGACACGTTCTACGACGATGAGCCTCTCTGCTACCGCACTTTGACCAACATCGTTGGCGACAGCTCTCCTCCAAGCTTGGCACCGCGTTTGTTCGCCTAGCTCCAACTCACACACGCAGGCGAGCCGGTCAACCATGCGGAGGCCAAGGGCGATCCGGCATGGGAGGCGTCCATGAAGCAAGAGCTGGACTCGGTCGAGAAGAACAAGACCTGGGACCTCGTGGACCTGCCCGGCGGCCACCGTCCGATCTCGCTCAAGTGGGTCTTCAAGCTCAAGAAGGACGAGAAGGGGGTGGTGACCAAGCACAAGGTGAGGCTGGTGGCGCGTGGGTTCGTGCAGCAGGAGGGCATCAACTTCGAGGATGCCTTCGCGCCGGTGGCGAGGATGGAGTCCGTGTGGGTTCTCCTTGCCCTGGCGGCGCAGGAAGGCTGGAAGGTGCACCACATGGACGTGAAGTCCGCCTTCCTCAACGGCGACCTCAAGGAGGAGGTGTACGTGTGGCAGCCGCCCGGTTTCGCCATTGCCGGAGAAGAACGCAAGGTGTACCGTCTGCGCAAGGCGCTCTACGGGCTGAGGCAGGCACCACGCGCCTGGAACACGAAGCTGGACGCCACACTCAAGGAGATGGGTTTCCAACAGAGCGCGCACGAGGCGGCAGTGTACCGGCAGGGCAGCAGGCGCTCTGTCCTGCTGGTCGGCGTCTACGTTGACGACCTCATCATCACTGGCGCAAATTGGAAGGAGGTCGAGGAGTTCAAGGCCGAGATGAAGAGGAAGTTCAAGATGAGCGACCTCGGCCTACTCTGCTTCTACCTCGGCATCAAGGTCCACCAGGATGCCAAGGGCATCACTCTTCGCCAAGCCCACTATGCGCAGCGCATTCTGGAGCTGGGAAACATGGTGGACTACAACCCAGTAGCCACTCTGATGGAGGAGAAGCTGAAGCTCAGTTGTGAGAGCACGGCAGAGGAGGTGGATCCCACGTAGTACCGGCGGCTGATTGGCAGCCTGCGGTACCTCGTCCACACTCGGCCGGACTTGGCATTCGCGGTCGAGTACCTCAGTCGCTTCATGGAGCGGCCCACGATGGAGCATCAGCAGGGCGCCAAGCGCGTGCTCCGCTACGTAGCCGGGACTCTGGACTAGGGGCTCCACTACAGGAGGGCTCCTGACACGGTGCGCTTCATCGGCTACTGCGACGGCGACCTCGCCGGCGACGTCGACACAAGCAAAAGCACCAGTGGAACCATGTTCTTCCTAGGCAACTGCTTGGTCAGCTAGCAGTCAATCAAGCAGAAGGTGGTGGCCCTGTCAAGCTACGAGGCAGAGTACATCGCCACCACCACTGTGGCAACTCAAGCTCTCTGGCTGTCCAGGGTGCTCGGGGAGCTCCTGGGCAAGAAGGTGGAAGTGGTGGAGCTGAGGGTGGACAGCAAGTCTGCCCTCGCCCTGGCCAAGAACCCTGTCTTCCATGACAGGAGCAAGTATATCAGGACTAAGTTTCACTTCATCAGGGACTGTCTGGAAGATGGAAGCATCAAGGCCAGTTACGTTCCCACCACAGATCAGCTAGCCGACATTCTCACCAAGTCTCTGGGCAGGGCCAAGTTCCAGGAGATGAGGGGGAGGATTGGCCTAAAGAAAATCAAGTAGTGCTAGGCTTAAGAGGGAGATTGATGGGTTAAGCTAGCACTTGTATTTTACTTTCTGCACTTTACCTTTATGCAGTTAGAGGTACCTTGGCTCTCAAGTTGATCATGAGAAGCCTTGGCAACCAAGTAGCCTAGAGCATCTTGCTTTATGCAAGAATATGCTGAGTAGTAGGTAGAGGCCCTGCTCTATATAAAGCAGCAGTCATCCCCTTTGTAAAAACAAGCCTTGCAATTTCTATTCAATTAAGCGGCCCTCTGGTCAAGCTGACATCTGGTTTTCCCCTAATCTGCTTGATGTGTGGGCAACACACAGGTATCATTTGCTTCAAGCGGAAAGAGAGTACATTTCTGGACTTTTTGTTCGCTACATATGCAAGATCAGCATCTCCCCACCATCAGCAGGTGTCCTATTCTCCCTGTATAAAATATGTCATTATGTTCAATCTGTTTACACATGGTACGAAACTAAATGTTATATTTCAATCATAGTTGCCTGATATATATACATGTCCCCTTTGCCATTGCACCTAAGTCTGTTGGACACGGTGTGTCGCGGGGTTACCTGCTAGTAAAAAAGAAAGGCGTAGAACATACATAAAAAAGAAATGCGTAGAACATACTCCCTCCTTTTTAAATGTATGATACCGTCGACTTTTAACATGATGTCTAACCATTTGTACTATAAAAAACTGTGTAACTATTACTTATTCTATTGTTACTTGTTTTATCATTAAATATATTTTAAGTATATGACTTATATTTTCGTATATTCATACTAAATTTTTTTATAAGATTAACGAAAGTCAACAATGTTGTACATTTAAAGATAGAGATAATATTACTATAACTTGACGTCGCAAGACATTGTATTATTCTATGGCACATGAGGGCTATGTGCTACTGTGTACCTTTATTCAGAGAGAAGTCAGGGAATACCATTCCATTGCACGTGAGGCTGTGTACTACTTATACCTTTATTCGGAGGAAAGACAGAGAATACTATTCCATTGCAAAATGCAGTGACAAGCACATCAATTCTATCCATGCTTCCAGATCAATAAGCGATGACTATTATTCCATTCCACCAAGAAATGGAATCGGCTTATAAATTGGTGGTAGCCAGCCAAAGTAGCTAGTCGTCGAGGTCCAACCGTCCAAGATGGCCGCCGCCGCCGGCAGCACAAACACGCCGAGCACCACCGCGCTGACCATGAAGTTGCTGGTGGAATCCAGCCCGCTGCGCCAGCGCGTGGTGTTCGCGGAGGCTGGCAAGGACACGGTAGACTTCCTGTTCTCCCTGCTGGCCATGCCGGCCGGCACGGCCGTGAAGCTGCTGGGGAAGGAGTCCATGGCCGGCTGCATGGGCAACCTCTACGGCAGCGCCGAGAGGCTCGACGACGGCTACGTGCACCCCGGCCCGCCCGGCAGCAAGGACGACGTCCTCTGCGCCACCGTGCCGTTGTGCCCCGTGGCGGCAGGGCCCAACAGCTGCCTCCTCTTTCGCGTGCCGCCGGAGCCCAAGCCGGCCCCGGCCCCGGCCCCGAAGAGGTTCTACGTGTGCACCAACACCTATTACAACTCCAACTGCGGCGGGTACGTAACGGAGGTGCAAGGCGCGCGCTGCCCCAGCTGCGGGAACCTGATGAACAAGGACACTAGGTTCGTCGGGTCGCCGCCGGAGCCGGAGAAGCCGCCAGCTGAGCCGGCGAGGAGAGGGTTCGTGATGGGCGGCGCCGTGACATACACGGTGACGGACGACCTGGTGATCTCACCGATGTCGAACGTGTCCAGCATCGCGCTGCTCAACGCCTGCGCCGTCAGGGACCTCGGGGCGCTCCAGGAGAGGACCGTGCGCATCGGCTACAAGGAGGTACGTGACTGCAGTGTGCAGTAGCGTTCCATGCATATGTACTGCTGATCGATCAGTTTCACTCACTGTTGGGTGCTAATGCATTTTCAGGGTTTGGAGATTCTGAGGGCCTCGCTGCAGTCCAAGGCGGTGCTCACTGATGTTTTCCTCGGCAAGAAGCCACCTTCGATGAACAACAACGGTGGCAACGGCCGTTCCTTGGGCAGCGGCAGAAGACATGAATCTATCACCTGGCGTGCGTAAGCCAGTTTAGCCTTAGCAGCTTTCATCAGCTAGGTTGCCTTGTGTAAAATTTGCTGCCTAGCTTGTGGGTGCCCCTACGTACTCCTACTACGTACCGACCGGCCAGGATCTAGACCACGAAAAAAACACCCAAAACCGGCCAACCGTCATGCAATAATTCTCACAAATAAAGAGCGAACCCTGAAAATTCAATAATTTTCTTGCTGGTTTTCACTCGCCGCCCATCCGAAGAATCTTAATTCCACGGTGATGAATTTATTGGCTTGTTTAAGCACAGAAAATTAACCGGCAGCTAGCTGATCTCATCAGGCGCGTAGCTTGCATTGGCAACGAGTCAGAGCATCCCAAGATGGAATATGAAGGGGGGAAAGTATGCCTTGTGTTGTTTTTATTGTAGAATCTAGAGAAATGCAGAGTCCAAATAAACTGTATAATTAAAGAAGGAACAAGGACACAGAAACAATCTTGTTGGGAAGAACCTGGCGTAATCCATAGCAACACATAAGAGACATCAAAGCTAAACCCTCATTGCCAAAATGATGTTTCTGTTTGCAGGCTTTTGCTGCATCTCATGAATATATTGGACAATGGAACATCGTTCGGTAGTATATGGTTAATGTCATAAATGTGCTATACCGCAAGTTAAGGCGCGCTGCTGTTTCTTTAGGCTAACGTTTGTTTCTTTGCCACAATTATGGCTTGCCATACTTTTTAACCTATATGGCCCACATGACATTCTTCTCACACCTTTGCCAAACTTTGTCTAATCTGTGTCAAACAAATTGTTAGCCACACCATGGGTAAAATTTAAAGTGTGGCAATACTCGGATATGAACCAAACACGCCCCTTTAGATTAGTCAATTTTTAGTTTTCTTTTTTTTTGTTTGGATTACATGGGTTCATGGTCAAAGAGGGGTGGAATGAATAAAATACACGTGTAGCTGAATGGACGGTTGCTGGGTTTTATAGGTGTAAAGTGGATTCATGGTTTAGATGCCATTGCAAAATGAACAAGGAGACAGCGGGTTGGATGTAACTGGGCTGCTGCATCTTACTGAATGAAGTGCGCTTTCCACCTCTGCGCATTATGTAGATTATAGGGTCCTACTCGTCGACTCGTGACAGAGTTTATGATAAAAATCAGGCGGGATTTACATAACTTCACTAAATAATGATGCAAGTATAAAAAGGGATTGGTATGTTCATGACAAACATCATCTACCTGACTGTCGTGAAAGAACAGAAAACAGCAGAACAGCAGGCTTGACAGATGAACCATGTTCCTTCTGCATTTTCACTTACAGCAATTCTAGGCGGCCATGCTAGCATATTTACATTCCTATATGATACAAGTAGGTCATCACATCATCCATATGTTAATTTCTTCCCAGTGCATAAGAATAGTATGAGATGCCGAACTGGATGATAATGAACCTTAGGACATTTCCTTCTTGCCGCTTTTTGTTGTTCCAGAGGACGATGGTTCACCACTAGAATCCGGTGAAGGAGCAGCCTGTTGTGGCTCTTTTTTTAGAGAAGTCGGCATTCCTGAAACTTCCTGAATAAATGAGAGGGGAAATAACTTAAGTTAGCATTATATAGACTAAAGCATTTATAAATTGTACAAAGGCCAATAATGTTGCTTAGCAATCAATAGAACAATAATAGTCTTTTTTCTTCGTGATCGGGTTTTAACCCGTTTTCCATTAAGAAGAACGGCCAAAAGAAAGGCCGGAATAAGGTTCCCAGACTTACAACATCGACAAGTTCCGACGGTTCCATGCGCATTGACAAGACGCTAGCGTGCAAGACCAAACAGAAATGTTGACAAGCAAACTAGAGCAAGAGCTTAGCTGCTACAACTACAATATGTACAGAGGACTATACGGTGGTAGCATTTACGACCGTGGGTACATAATGGCTTGGCCTACTCGACGTCTGTCACCAGGCAGCGACGCCTGTCACCAAGGGAAGAGCGCCTTCATGGCTTCCTACGTCGTAGGGGACACAGGCGGAGCGAAGGCTCGGTGAAATTCTTCGAAGGATGCATCATCAGGCTTCTCCGTCTCGACCTCAATCCCGAGCTTTTCCATAAGCACCTTCCTTGCCTGGGCATCCGGCTTTTGGTGTGACAAAAAGACACGAATAACTAAAGTCGTGCACAACTAGCATCTACATAGACCACGTGTGTTTGTTTCTAATAAATCGCACAGGCATATATAACAAGCATTTATATGGACCACTGATTGTGTGCATTTGTTTCTAATAAAGCGATAGGTGTTAAGAGCATCAATTATCATAGCATAGGGAATTTTTAACATATCTCGCAATTAATTTCCACACCCATGACTTTACTTGAGAAATCTCACAATTAATTTTCACAAGCCAACGACAGCCGTTCTTATATTAAAAAGGAAAATGACCCAATGGTAGCTTAGCCACCAACCGCTCAACAGAGTCGCAAGCTCGCAGCCAAAAGAAGCAAACCTTTATCTCGTCTTCAAACGCTATACATGGATGATGGACTGGCGTGCACATGAAGCATGCATGTTCTGGCGACAGCTTAGTTACACTGTAGGCTATTATACAAGGTACCTATATATTAGTTTATTTGGAAAAGATTCTTTTTCTGAGTGTTGAAAAAATTAATAAAGGAATAGTCAAATCCGATTGAGAATTGCGCGTGTCCACACTAAAAAATGATGTCAGTCTAATTCTTTCAGAAAGCTAGGTAATACTATTGTAAGTAGCAGCAACAAGAAAATAGTAATCGTTTGTATTTTTTATGTATGCAACTTTGCTAAACACCTCATCTAGCTATAAGAGTTGTGGGTGAAAAATGTAGAAGGATTTTTTTATAGAGAACAGGAGGGGCAAATTAAAGCCCCTACTGAATTTATTAAGAGAAATCAAAGTTTATAATACAAAAGAAAGCGAAAACAGAAACAAAAAGACTACAAGGTAGGTAGAACAACACGAGAAGTTCCCAGACTTCCTAACTTCTTCAGAGAACAGAGATGCATGAGGATTAGAACGAAGTTTACCTAATCAAAAAAAAGGAGAACATAAGCTAGGAAAATAAACTTGTAGGCATGGGCACTGTGGAAAGGTGGGCACTGTGGCCCTAGCTACATGGGCTAAATTTCCACATGAAGAGTGGAAAGGTGGGGCAGTGACGATTAATGGGCCTAATGTTGGATAGTTGGATCCCGAAAAGTTAGGAGCACACAAAGGGCCTCATACACCGCTAGCAATAAGTACTTCCTATGGATCCTAAAAAAAAGTCAGAACTTCCCCTAGCGAAGAAAATAAATCTTGTAGGCATGTATGTGTTATGGGTAGTACTATAGGGGTTATAGGTCTAGCATACACCCTGGTGATATGCGTTGTGTGTGGCATGTGTTTAGATGTATGTTCAGATACCACGACCTGTACGACGAGATTTCAGGAATTGAAAAGGAAAAGAAACAAAACCTAACATATATTTTGGACTCTAAATTAAATGGCTGGACTCACAGAGCTAGTAGCTAGCTGCTAATAATTAGCTTATTTCAATCCATAGAGCATCTCTAAAAGTCTCTTTATATCTCTCTAAGTGCACACAACATTAGAAAAAAGCTATTGGAGGGTGAAATATAGAAGTCGATTTTCACTCAAATGGGTAAATTTTAGGAAAAAAGAACTCTTGAATACGCTCTATAATAGTCTAGCTAATTGTTTGCTAGCTAACTGAATATAATAAACTAATGACTATCTCAATAGTCGGATCAAACCAACTTGTTAGCTAGCTAATACTCCTTCCATTCTCAAGTAAGTTCATTCTAACTAATTGGACAGTTTTTCGAAAGAAGTTCATTTTAGGTAGATGACTGTGAAATGAGACGAGCTTGCCCCTGCATGCGTGCAGAGTCTCCGTTGCCAGCGCATGGACTCATGCATTAAGCCATTAACGCGGTCGCCGCCTCTTTGTAAACAGGGGTGAAGCCAGATAGCAAAGCCATTAGGTCAGCTCCACTAATCACCACCAAAATACACTAGATAATACTAATTTGTATAGGATTTGACCTATATTATAGCTGACCCCGATAGACCCCTAAGAGCAACTCCAAGAGTTTGTCTAAAATTAATAGGCAAATCTCATATTTTAGCCATTACGTATAAAATACAAAACTCATCAAAAGAGAAGGGATCCACAACAGCCTAGCCATTTTTCTTCTTCTATATTGGAAAAAGTTGCCACAACATGTAATTGCCATCAATTTCCACCTGCCCGACTTATTCGTGGCGCTTAAAATAGGAGGTCACATGTTTGCCAGCCAATCATAGGAGAGGTAGGCGCCTGAGAGAGGAAAACCATGCACGGAGCCGCATCTGGTGAGCGGACGCAGCTCGCAAAAGATGACAAGTGAGATAGCCAGGATAGCATTTGTGCAAAAATAGAGAACGTGATACAAGAGCTGTTGGACATGTTTTTGGCCAACAATTGTCAAACCAGGCTTTAAGGAGAACTATACAAAGGCTGTTGGAGATGCTCTAACTCCACCCCTGTTTGTAAATCGCCAAAAAACGCGCAGCGGCCGCTGCCTCTTTGTTTACTACACCCACCTGGCCCCACCTGGTCTCTTTGTAAATCGCGTATACTACACTCGCGTAGCCTCGTGATAAACAGGGGCGAAGCCAGACAGCGAAGCCATTGGTGCCAACTCCACTAATTACCACCTAAATATATACACTAGGTAACACTAAATTTGTACAGACATATTTTATAGCTGACCCTGATAAACCCTCCTAGCTCCGCCCCTGTTTGTAAATCGCCAAAAAAAAACGCAACGTGGCCATCGCCTCTTCGTATATTACACCCACCTATCCCCGCCTGGCCTCTTTATAAATCGCTAAGGGCTGCTTTGGCAGCGAGGGGCAAATTAGCCCCGGGAAGTCTGCCCGCCCGTGGATTATTTTTGCATCGTTCGTTCCCCCCGTCACCGCTGGGAACGTTTCCACGTACGGGAACGCCGCCCTGCGGTTGTTTGGCATCCTTTCCCAGGGCAAATAACCACCGATCGCCTTCAACTAGCTTGGACTAAGTCCAATGCATATAGTAATTCAGAGAAGTCTCGAAAATTCAGGAAAAATCAAGAAATAAACATAAATAGGTAAACAATATTATAGTCGCTTCATATTACTGTCAGAACCACAAAAGAGGTAAATAATATTAATAGCATGATGAAATGACCACAGATCAATGGTAACCATGACATTTTCAAGGACATTATACACGGAAAATCACAAGACTTAGCTATTTGACAGTCCAATACATAGACAAATAATTCACTTGGCAAAATCAACTTAGCTAATCCATTCTTCACCAAATCACAGCTGATCTCCATCTATATATCTAGGACATATAATCAAATCATAAATCACAAGACTAATCATTTGAGCTCTTTGCAACATAAAAGCCAGTAGTGTCCACCGAGTGCTAAGAAAACTGTGCAGACTTTATTCATCTCAATTCAAGCATTGCTTCCACCGAGCCATCTGGAAATAACAAACAAAAGCACATAAGCTTTACTATGGCAGTCACAAAACATGTACAGTCATGGCAAGACAAAAGGAGGAGAGCCAACTAGAAGCTCAAAAACCACAACAGTGCTCGTGCATCAGACCAACAAGCATGACAATGTAGTGTCATGCTTGTTACATATTTCATATCATGAACTGGTGAGTTGCATATCATCTTACTTATCACTCTTACATGAAATGGACAAAACAAAATGTTTATGACAGTCATGACAACACAACTCAAACACTGACCATACAGTTTCTTAGTATAGACAGTCATGACAACACAATTTCTTAGTGCCCAGGTTCAATAAACAAGATGTAATGCTAGAAGAAGAGAAAGAAAACATACCTCTGAAATTTTCTTCTCAATTCATGCCTCTACTGATAGCTCTGCAGGTAAGCACAAGGAAAATTAGCAAGCACAAGCAAGGAAAAGCATTAGCAAGTAAGCACAAGAAAATGCATTACCTAATCTGTTGTTTGAGCCAAATCAATGTGACTCTGCTTACGCTTTCTCCCCCCTCTTGCTCCTTGCACAGATTCTTGATTGGCAAGTGCAGATTGAGCTTCATTGCGAGCACTTGAGTCATCTGGTAGCCCATCAAAAGAAGTGAACATGCTTGTGCTATCGGAGATTGCAGTGGTAGCAGTTGGAGCAGCTGGAGCAGCGAGAGTAGTAGGAGCAGGGGGGGCAGCAGGAGCAGCGGGAGCGATGGGAGCACTAGCCTGCAAGTGTTCAGTTGATGTGAAGTTTAACTCTCCTGTAGCAACACTTCCTGCGCAAAAAAAA
>DXKC01003276.1:0-13491 GCA_031170775.1 Cymbopogon citratus
CATGGTGTCAACTGGGCACCAGATTCTAGCGACGAAGATGAGATGTCCGTGGTCGAAGCTAGAACCTGCCACAAACAACATGTTCAATCTGGAGGAGCTGATGAATAACAGATTGCACAGTTAACTGAAGGCTGAAGAGTACCAACATTTTACAGAAATCTAAAGACTACTAACTGTTCATAGTTAGCTGAAACCTGAAGACTACCAAAAGTTCACACAAACCTGAATGCTACATGTACCTGACACTACATTGAAATATTAAACGTGAAGCCATGCACAGAACTGAAACCAACCTCCATTCATAGTCGGAGGATTAATACAGGAACTGAAAATCACCATTTGAAAGACCCTCTGCTTGCAAGACATCTTCTGCAGCATCATTATCTTCACATCTATCTACTCCTTGGTCTTGGAAATGAAGGCATGAAAACATTAAAAAAAGCTGAGAAAACTCAGAACATTGACAAAAGGAAGACATGTCAAAAACAAAAAAAAGGGCCGGACCATATGAAACTCTACAATGTCATCCCATTATACGGGACAAATTTGATCAGATTCGGATGCCACTTGTCTATTTTGCAGTTCTCTATAGAAATAACTGGAACATAACCAAGGGGAAACCAACATAGTGGCAATAAAAAACACACCCAATTTGTTATCTTATCATTGGTTCATATAAGAATCAGTAAGAACAGATTATTGTACCTAGAAAAGCAAAGAAGACAATTAGAAATTTAGGAGCAAAGTCTATCTTGGAGTTGACATAACCATATAGGAAACACCAAGAACGCTGCATCTCTATCACTATTGTATTGTTTCAGTGTTCTGAACTCTCGAGCTGACTAAAGGCAGACACCTTGAAACAAATTAATCTCAGAGATGCCTCCCACAACTCTTGTAGGTCCCTGACACTGAGCGCATCGTCCTGATGAAAACCGTTAACCCAACACAGAGGATGGTTATCGTCATATGAGAGAGCACACTATTATTCACTATTATTACTTGATCTGATCTAGGCAGTCAAAATTCAGGATCTGTGCATGTTTTGCTTACTCGACTATATATTAGTACGTGATCTGTCTTTAGTTATTATAAGGAGCTATTTGGATCCACAGGGAGCAAAAGAAGTAATTGTGAAACTGAAATTCGAATCTGCTCGTACCTGATGATGCCAAGAGTACAATGTCTTTCGGTTTTATTTATATGGTCGCATATATCGCCAATACACGAAGAATATGACTACAAGATCAATGAAGGAAGCTCTGTGAGTATCCGACCTTGGGAGATGCAGCCTGAAATGATGCAAGGCACGGTAGGATGCAGTCATATGCGCGTTTCCAATTGTACATCGTTTTCAGAGAACCTTTTCAGGGTTAGAGCAGGAACATTAGTAAACAAAATTTTCATGATCTTAGAGTAGGAACATATATAATATCACCTCATTCACACTACCTTTTTAGCATTAGAGTAGGAACATGTGATTCAACAAAATTTGCATCCTCTCAAATATCCAATGACCATATTATGGTAGTGTTTCTCATGCTTATCCGATTAACATCAAATAATTTTTCATAAAAAAAACATCAAACCAGCAGTTGCAGTGTCCTTACTGTTAGCGCAGCAGTGGGCCTCTTCACATTCGTCCGCGTCCTGGTGTCCGACGGTCGGCGTCGAGGGCGTGGCTGGTGTCGTTTGTGTCGAAGCGTGATCGTGTGACAGGCGGACGAGGAGGGGACCGTTCCGGCGGCGCCCATAGGGAGGCAGTGTGATGTCCGGTTTCGTCGACGAGTGCCTGTCGTGCGGTAGCGGCGACGTTGTGGTGTCCGGCGTTGTCGATGAGATGCCCTGGTGTGGATTTGGCAAAGAATGGAAGAGAAGGATGAAGGGGCGTGCAATCGAGGATCAGGATGAGGACGCATGATTATTGTTGTTGCCTTGCATGCAAGAGCTAATCAAGCAGGTGATTGATTTCCTTCCATGCACGAGCGTTACTTTTGCACGAAACATGAGCCGGATTGGAGGAGATTGCATGGCCTGAGGAAGCTGTGATCGTGGGTAGTTACGGCCGGGAGAGCCGCGGGATCGCATCGGCAGAGCAAGGAAGGCGAATGGTTGGTTCGCACGGACGGTAGAAATTGCAGGTGAAGGAGCGGACGTCTTCACCTTCCAACTTTACTGCGTGGGATTGGAGGCCGACCAGATCACCCTTTCCAAATCTCTCTCGCCAGGTTGGTCGCACGGTTGGGTGGAAAGTGAGGAGAAAATGGTGCCACACCAAAACGGTGTCCTATCTTTAGTCTTATTATTTGTGGGAGATTGCGTGTATGGCCTCGCAAGATGTCCTTGCTTTAATACTTAGCTCTTCTTTTTTTATTGCCATACCTTTTATGTCACCAATTGCATGTATGCCCTCACAAGTGAACAAATGCTTGCCATACCTATATCAAACACACAGTTATGGTGAACTAAATGTAGAGTTATTCCAAGAGATCTTTGTGAACAATCAATAATGTTCTTAGCATCTCCCGTAATAATATTAACACATGTATACTGGTATGTCAGATTTGATTTTGCATGCTAGGCTCCTATCTAGTTATATCTCAAGGCAGATGTGAATCACTCAGTTCACTGTAAAACCATACTCACCGACGAACACCAGGACTTGAGGCGACTAAGCTTATTAAGCATGGTCTTCAACATATCCTGGAATCACGCGAATTGGGTTTTCATCTTGTCCATGTCATCTTCAATGAATCGATTGCAATTTAAAGTTTCTGGGTACAGAAAGGGTAAGAGTAAGAACATGAACATTCCGAGGAAGGAGAAGGGCAAAGCTGGTTATTCATTCGGACAAAGAATGCAGGCCCATATGAACTGGTCTGTCAACACTTGTGCCTGCGGACTTGGGCACATAACCATCTTCCCTCTTGAAATCACCAGCTGTAGCACTTCATTTTCTTCATCCACCGTCTCATGACAAATATCCTGGCAGTCTGCTGGATGCTAATTATTAACAACACGCTACGATCTGTGAGGCAGTGGGTGCTGATCCACGCAAGCAACAAGTATCTATTTTCTTTCGTGGCAGCAATCATAACTGTGAGTTACAACACTTCCCAATGTTTCCCAATCCTGATGAACAGCAAGCAACATGTTGATATAGAGGAGATTGGAAGCACTAACATTTTCTGGCTTGCATTTTACTCTGATGAGGAGCTCTCCTTGCACCCGTCAGGTTCTACTACTTATATATAGTCCAAGACTCCAAGTGCTTCTATCCCCCAGAACCACATGTCTGAATCAAGTTATGACCGTTCCTTTAATGTGCTCCTGTTTTTCTTTATTATCACACCTTTTACGTCACCAATTATATTTTAAGTTCAAATGCATATATATATGTAAGCAAATGCTTCCCTCACGTAGAACAAACTTATATAGCGAGCTCCTGGAGTCATGCACTGACGTTGTCGGTAGTAATCTATTCAGTAACATTGCCAGCCATTCGCTGTAATAAGTTAACATATATATACTAGTAAGTCAGAATGGCTTTTGTATGCTAGCTAGCCCTCTTATCTAGTTATCAAGCCAGATATGAACCATCATTTCCCTACATGAAACCATAGTCCTTTATATATCATACAACGTACATGTTTCCACAAAATTCAGACATCCTATACCCTGACCAACACACTAATCGATGATATAACATTATTAATATGCATAAGTATACAACCAGATTGATATTTGCTTGTGCTCAATTCTAGAGTGACACACTCTTCCTGGAGGCTGGCAAAAGATAGTATCCTAGGCAAGAGCATCCCAGGAAACGCATTAAGAAATTAAATCATCTTAATTTATGTTTACAAGCTATGCAACACCCTTGTACCTCCTGTCTACAATGCATGGACATGAGACTTGTCACCTATGCAGTCTTTGGATGCAGGGCATGTCTCTGTACTACTGTTGCTCTTGTTATGGGCACAATCCCGCAATTCTGGCCGTTTGTTACATTGATACACCAACAGGCGCTTAGAGCCACGCCGTATGGCAATGATTATAAGCAGAGTTTTCATCCCACTACTTGGTGCATCCTATGACAGCTGTTGTTGCGGGACGGTTGTAAACAGTTATTGTAACACATAGAGTTGTTGTGGGATGGTTGTAAACTAGTAGTGATTAGTGAAGCAAGGGGTACGGCTACTTTATACAGCTGTGATTAAAGAAACTTTATGCCACGTAGCACGAATATATAGACCAAGTGTAGGTGGGGCTGTATAAATACCACACCACCAACATAATACTCTATTTCTAGTATTACTCTCTTTTTTCTTAACTCTTCCATTCTCTGTGGGTCACAAGTTAATGATGGAAATGGAAAGTAGGATTGGGATGCATCAAGAAATTGAGTTTGCAGTTGATGAGGGACTAAAGTAGCAGGGGCCGCACGCTTCCTCGGTATTCTCTGAATTGTTGTCCTTCAAGTCAAAAATGAAGCCGATAATGTGGAGATCTCGGAGGTCCTGATATTGATGTCCCAAGGTGCACACAGAATTGTCAGGTTGGTCAGATGGTCGTTCCCTATGCAAGCTCCAAGATGATGTTGTCTAGAGCTGCAGCCATGCATCCAATAGCTGACAGGGCTTGCAGAGGATGGCCAGGAAGCATGCAGAACTGGCAATAGATGAAGAAAACCGCGTGCAAGAAACATAATAATTACTTAAGAACTGTGTATGTGTAAAAAAGTGGCACCATGTTATGGTACCCAGTACATAATATGCGTGCATATGTAAGGTGTCAGTGGAAATGTATTCTTATGATATTTAGAATGTTCCGATACAAAACTGAGAGATTGTTTCTTGTTCTTTTTTTTTCTTTCTCTGCAAAAAGACGATATAGTAAGTTATTTCAAGGAGCTCTTGGGGATGCTGTAGTTTTTTTTTTCCGAAATGTGTATTGGTTGCGGGCTATCTACATGATCAGACATATACAATCACATCAATAAGGCAGTTTGAACAGCAAGTTTCGTTCAGGACGCAAAACTACTAAATTCAGGGAAAGGCTAAATTCATTATAATATGACAAGATTCTCTAATGACCAAACTTCTGGCAACGCGACAGCTTGAGTTGATTTCCACGCAAGCACAAAGAGTAGGTTTGAGGGTGTTTTATTTCAAAAATAAAAAAGAGGATGGTGGACTGGGATCTTACCAATAATTATTGCCTTTACTTCAAAACTGCATAATTAACACTGTGGGGCATGGCGGCATCATGTGGTGCAGGTGTGACCGCTTGTAGTTACAGTCCCAATTTGTTACAATGCTTGGCAGGAGCAATTGGTTGGTATCCATTCGAATATTGTGGCCGTCTCTATACTACTTTATAATGCACCAGTTAAGAACTTTGCTAAACCCACACGAAAAACAAACCACCAAAGTCATAACCTCCGCTAAGTGCACCCAGAAAATTACACCCAGAAACATCTAACATTTCGAATCAAAGGACGAGATTAACTCTAAACTCTTCTTTCTCTCACTCACTCACATCCAATGGCAAGGATCGCTGGGATCAAACTCATCACTCATCATCATCAATCCCGCACCCACGCAGCACACAGGCGCGGCATGATTCTCGGTCCCCAACCCCCTCCCGCTCCGCACCCACGCCAGTCCCAAGGCGCGGCCATCACTCTCCCCGACGCCACCGCCTCCGAAGCGTGACCCCATACCTCTTTCCCCGTAAAAACATCAACCGCCTCTTCTTCTCCAGGTCCGCCCGGCGGCTAGGGTTCTGGCTGGAGGCATCTTTCTCGCGGCACGGCCTCCAGGAGGGGGCGCGCCTAGGCTCACGGCCTGCAGGCTGGGTGGGGCGGGGCCGGGGTTTGTAGGCCTAATTTTTGTTCGTCATGGAGAAGGGCCATGAACTCGACGAGGAAGATGGCGCAGTATCGCGCGGGCTCGATACTCTGGCTCAAGCCGCCGCCGCCGATGGCAGCTGCTACGGTGCTTCGGCCGAGGCTGAGGCGGGGCGACACCGCGCGACCCTAACCCCAACGCGTAGGAGCGAGTCATGGTCGCATGCCCTGAGCGCGTGGACCACTGCGGGTCAAAGGACCTTTAGCGTGCTATGGAGCGAACCCCTGGAATCTGGCACTGGTTTCCGCCTGTCTGGGATGCGGCATGAACGAGCGATTTTCAGCAACTGCGATTCTAGGTATGAATTTTTTTGTTTCTCATGTCCGTGGCTTTGTGAATTTCATATATTGATTAATTGAAGTCGAATCAGTGTTGACAATAGGAGGCCACTGGTCGAAGTCACATCCAAGACCTCCTGCAGTAATTCCTGGCATAAGGAATAACTGCTCATGTTGCTGGAAGGTATAATTGTGCTCTGAACCTGTACTGAATTCACAATGACTCAAGTCCATCCGTCATTTTGAGTCATAAATTTGAATGGTGCTCGATGGATGCAGGCAGTACCAATTGCACATCCTGTGTCTCAAGTTCATGAAGATTATGGTATGGCCTTTTTTTTCCTAGCAGAAAAATTTCAGCTTTGTTGATTGCCATGTATGATGAAACAGTAGCGTTAGCGAGGGCATCTGCTACACCTCATCAACAGAAACTTCCAGGTACTTTTATCTGCTTTCTGCAAGATTATGGGGATTATTAAGGATTATAAGGTTCTTAAGTAAGATCTTTTACTTTCAGATAAGATCAAATGTGAAAATCTGTAATGTACAGCTCTGTCAAATGCTTATCTTTGTTAGTAATTTGTTTTTTGGCACTCTTTTTTGTTGATCACACATAAATATTTTTGGCCAGGCAATTAGTTTATGTTAAATCAACTAACTTGCTTCATGCTCTTGTAAACAATTAAGAATATCGATAGCATCTAATGCTACATTTGTATTTGCTTATCTTTTTCATTCAGGGATAAGCTATTAGGTTTATTTTAGAAAAGCAGTCTTTGTGAACAAATTAAATGGCTACAGCAGGCTTTCGTTTTGTCATTGTTATCTCTTCAAGCATTTCAACACTTTGGATGTCAGGTCATTCTTCTCTTTACCATTTTACCGAAGTGGTATGCTATGATATTCCTATAATTTATTTGCTATGAAATTTCTGTTTTAATGGTGCACTTCATCTGGTTAATTGGTTCCCTGGCACACCTGAATAAAACTCGTGAGTTGTTTAAATGCTAAATTGGTCCCTTGGCAATCTTGTTGTTGATCTGAATGGGCCCAGAACACAGTGCCCTGTTATGAATCACTCTGTATGACAGACACTACCAAAGCAATTTAGGAGTGAAGGAGAAGGCGCATGTCGTCAGGCCGCCGCCTCACACGGCGCCACGCCGCACATCGCCACGCCGTGAGGCTGCATGCCTTCAGGGCAGGACACCAGACGCCTGTAAAATCAGGTTCCAAGGGCTTAGATTGCTATTATGGCGTCCGCCCAGTCACTGGATGCGTGACTTGTGATTCTACCCTGAATTGTCGGTGAAGGATTTAGCAAAAACTTTCCACATGAAAAGTCCCATGTGCTCGAGTACTAAAAAATGCCACAGAAATTCCAGAGGCAACAACTAAATAGATTATTGATTTTTATTGAATCTGTTAATAGTGAGACCATGGCACAAGAATAGTGAAGCTAACAGAGTGACAAAATTTCATAAAAAAAATTCACCTTTTTCCTTCTGCAGATGTATGCATGATTGGATCATGGTGTGAGTGATGTGAATGATGCTGAGGAAGATGATATAGGCTGCCCTGAGGATGAGAGAGCCGATGATGCAGCACAACTTCAACAGCTGTGGCGCTGGTGGCATAAAAGTAGCGGTTGGGACTTGGCAAGAGATGGATAATATACCACCCGTGCAGCTATCCCATTCTTGTATCACATTCGTTATTAGTCCAATTTAATTTTAATAGTTTCTTTTTCAGTTTGACTATTTGGTTGATTGCATATCCCATTAATTTAATCAACATCACTTGTTTGGGTGCCATAATTTTCACGCGGTTATGTTCTTTAGCCTATATGTCTTGGTTTAACATACAATGTATACCATGTACATTTCTGAAATGAAGCCGTAGTGCTAGCACGGGCATTATACTAGTAATGTAAAAAAACAGTTAAATAAATGTAATTAAGGATGGTTTAGCCGTTTTGCTTTGATCATTATTACCTGCCCGGCCTGTTGCAATGAATGCATCTGACAGTCTCCTACACAGAATTTAAAACGTCGCCACCTGCGCCTGCCTACAAAGGGAGACTAACTGCCTCTCCTGGTGCACATTTTTTTGCCTCCTACAGGGTCCTGCCGTGACCATCTGAACGAACACACAATCAGATCTGGCTTGAGGTGGTCTCAGATCAACTAGGATACTTTTTGGTTCAACATAAACCCTGCGTAGCTTGACTTTATGATATGTATAAAAAGACCTATAGTATAGCAATGGAAACACAATGCCGAGCATTCATGATGCAGAAGAACAATCAAGTTCTCATTTCAGGCACTACTGTCGCTTGTTGCTCAGCCATCGTTCAGACCTCTATGTTCGTCTCTAGGCGAGCGAGCGGGAACACCGTGTGAGGAGATGCTTATGGTATGGTATGAGCGGGAACGCACGTGGGCTGGTATGCAGGCTCAACTCCCAAGCAAGGCATGTGGAAAGATTGCATAAGGTGCGTCAGACATCAGGCACTATGCCAGAAAAGATTATTGTGACGCGTCTAGACAGTTATTAGTGACGCGGAAAATACGCGTCACTGATAACCCTTAGGAGTGACGCGTTTAGCCAAGACGTGTCATTGATAACCCTTATGAGTGACGCATCCAACCAATACGCGTCACTAAGAGCCTTCAAGACGTGTCACTGATAACCCTTATGAGTGACGCATCCAACCAATACGTTTAGCCAAGACACGCCACTGATATTTTCTTAACAGTGATGCGTCACTGATAACAATTTACAAAAACAAAAAAAAAGAAAATATCTACCCTGGTCCTGCATTACACGTATTTCATCCATTTCGGCCGTCAAATTTTTTTACAAACTCCAGATACTACTTATCTAGTATCTACAGAGCATCTCCTAAAAGGGTTGCAGCTTAGAAGATGTCTAACAATACCTGAACCGTATGTGTAATGTAACTGCATGATCTCTAACAATAAAGCGGTAACTACATTGGGTACAAGGGCTGTTTATGAGATCCTGCAAAACCATTATAAACCAAAGTATAAACTAGAAGTGTCAGCCAGCAACAAAGGATGGTGAGAGATTACTTAAATCATCACAATCCATCATATATGTCATACTTCACATAAGAAACCAATGAGTAAATTGCATTGATGCATGTGTATGAATTAATTGAAAGTGATCTGTAAACTGATATATAATATTAAAAGGAACACACGGTTAGTAGAGATTACTCAGCATGCAAGCATTTCTAGCCTTTGAAAAATAAACTGCAAGTCTCCTCAGGAACTTAGCTATGTCCAAAATAAAGAATGTTAACTTACAGTCATGGGAATTTGCCTCGCTGAATCGCTGATAGCTCCAGTCTTGCTGAGAAATCAGTTCTATGCAGACCTGTGACCTGCAAATGATGAGATTCAGAACAACTAAGTGAATCAATTTTGCAAGACTCTGTTAATCCATTTTGCCCACCTCCATTGAATTTACTGCAGTAGTGCGATCACAATCACGGCCTAAGTGAATCAATAGTTGATTTGCATGCTCATCGTGTTAAATTTCAATCATATATTAGTATCCACTTGCAACTCATATACAGTAACTGTAACACAGAGCTGTTCTGGAATGGTTGTAAATAAGTAGTGAAGCAAGGGGTACTAGTGAAGCAAGGGATACTAGATGGCTACTTTATACTGCTGTCATTAAAGAAACTTTAAGCCTGTATAAAAAATAGATGAAGTGTAGGTGAGGACTGTATAAATACCACACCACCAACAGAATATTTTTCTATTATTACTCACTTTTTCTCTTAACCCTTCCATTTTCTGTGGGTAACAAGTTGATGATGGAACTGGAAAGTAGGATTGGGATGCATCGAGAAATTGGGTTTGCACTTGATGAGGGACTATACTGGCAGAGGTCGCACATTTCCTTGTTATACTTTGGATTGCTGTCCTTCTAGTGACAGACAAAGCAGATGACAGTTGAAATTTCGGAGGTCCTGATATTGATGTCCCAACATAAACGCAGACTCGTCTGGTTGGTGATGGTATAGTTCCCTATTTGAGCTCTAGGATGATGTGGTCTTGAGCGGCAGCCAGTCATCCAAGAGCTGACATGGCAAGCTGAGGATGGCCAGGTCGCATGCGGGACAGGATATGGTCAGCCTGGGCGTTCGGTTAACCGAAACCGATCGGTTTGGTTCTTTGGTTATATAGCTAATTCGGTTAGCTGAAAACAAGGCACCGATCGGTTCCTCAGAAAACTTGGAACCGACGTATTTCGGTTCGGTTTCGGTTCCCAACCGAAGGAACTGAAAATTCCAGGAACAAAGTAGCAGTCAATTCAATTGCAAATCTGGGCAACATTTTGTCTTTTGATTCTGTTCTCTCGAATGAAAGGCAAGCAAACAAAAATCACAAACAGGCAGGCACGGAGGCGCCAACATTTCAGCAGGCTGTAGCACACATTCCTGGACGCCTGGCCATGCAGGTTGCGGCAGCGGCCGCTGCCCGCTGGTGCTGCAGGCTTACAGCGCCTCCACGTTGGGGACTCGGGGTAGGGGCCAGGTCGGACGCCTGCTGGTGCTGCAGCGTCGGCGTCGGATGCAGAGGGGAGAGGAGGGCCGGAGGGGAGGGATGGCTGTGGGGTGTGGCGGCCGGCAGGATTGGGGGTGACCGAGCGACAGGAATCCAAGATTGGAGGTGGCTGGGAGGGGAGTACGGAATAGGGAGCGACAGGAATACGGGATTGGGGGCGGCTAGGAGAAAAGTTGGGGCGCAGGGAGAGGACTGAGGGGCGACGGGATTTATACCCAGGGTTGTGCACTCTGTATTGGGCTGGGCCAAATTCTATGGGCCTTTACACACAGTTCGGTTATTTCGGGTTAATTCGGTTAACCGAGCATGAGAACCGAATTAACCTCGGTTATTTCGGTTTTTGGGATCCAGGAACCGAATAGAGAACCGAAACCGATCGGTTCGGTTAGTCCAGTTATTTTGGTTCAGTTCTCGGTTTTCGGTTTTTTGTGATGAGGAATGCCGCGTGCAAAAAGGTAAAAATCACCCAAAAATCTACTCTGCATAATTGTAAAAAAATGGCACCATGCGATGATACCGATTACATAATAAGTAAGGTGTCAGTGGAAATCTTTACCAGTCATGTATCATTAGAATGTTCAGATACAAAACTGATTCATTGTCCTTGTTCTTTTTTCGTTTTTCTTCATTTGCCAAAAAATGATACAGCAAGTTATTTCAAGGAGCTATAGGGGGATGCTCTAATTTTATTTGAAACGTATTTAACCACATCATCAATAGGCCAGTTTGAACAGCAGTTTCGTTCAGGATGCAAAACTACTAAATTCAGCAAAAGGCTAAATTGATTATTATAGGACAAGATTCTCTGATGACAAAACTTTCACGCAAAACAAACAGTTTGAGGGTGTTTTACTCCCAAAAAAAGAGGAAGGCAGACAGGGATCTTACCATTATATTTTTTTGAAAAATATGGAATCTTACCATTAATGCCGTGACTTCGAAATTGCATAATCTTCTGTAACTGGTATAGTGCCCGCTCTAATATGCTACGGTGATATCAGACTAGACAAATCGAGCTGAAGGATGACATTGTCTTTGGAAAAAATGAGACAGAAGACCAAAAAGAAGAAGAAGAAGCAGAAGTTGTCAAGCTATTAGAAGGACTCAGAGTCCAACTCCACAGAAGCTCGAGATGCCAAGCTTAGCTTAAACAAGCTATCAAAAAAAAAAAACCTTTGACAAGCTCATATACAGGCATGTTTCATTTTTTTTTAGATAATGGATAAAACATCCGGCCTTTACACCTAAGGGTGTACATAGCCAATTATTACAACGGTGTAAGGTCGAGACGGCGGACTAGAGGGGGGTGAATAGTCCTTTCTAAAAATAATCGCGTTGGCTAGTCAATATAAATGCGGAATTAAATCTATCGACCTAGCCAAGACTACACCCCTCTATCTATAACTCTAAAAGCACCTTATTTAAAAGGTCCTAAACAAGAATATAAGGTGCTAGGCTGGCAAGTGCTCTCCTAATTAATTCTAGCTTGCAAGGTCACACAAACCTAAGCAACTAGTACTTTTCACACCGGGGGAGCACCTACACAATTCTAATGAGGAAAAAGCACAAAGCCAAACCTAAGCTCTCTAGATGCTTAGCTACACAAACTAAGCTAAGCAAGGGAAGTACTTCTAGCTACACAAGGAAGAAGACAATTAGAGAGCTATACAAACAAACTAATTACAAGAGCAACAACACAAGCTATATATAGAAAGTAAATACAAGGCTTGTATATAAAGATTGCAAACCACCGAAAAGAGTAGACACAAGTTGACACGGCGATTTTTACCGAGGTTCATTTGGTTGCCACCAAGCTACGTCCTCTTGTATCGAACAACACTTTGGTGGTTCCTCCGGTAATTGGCTCTCCAAGACAATGCCCCTCGAGGCAAGCCTCCGCAAAGGCACCGCAAGCGAACCCACACACAAGTGCGGTAACTCAATAACACGAGCAATCCAATAGAGTTACTCTTCGCGATCCCCACGGGGCAAGCACAATACTCCTCACAAATTCTCCTCCAGAGCACCGCACAATCTCCTTTGTGTGCCTCGCACGGAGTCACAATCCACCAACCGTCTAGGTGATGGCGATCACCAAGAGTAACAAGAAATCCACAATTGCAATCACCACCTAGTGCCACCAAATTGAATCACAAATGCATGCACTAGGTTTTCCAATCCCCTCTCAAATTAGCCCTAGGCTTCAGATGAATACAAAGGGGAGGAGGTGGATCTTCAACCTCTCATCCACACCCACACAGGGCTCTCAAATCTCTCTAGAAATCTCAGCTCAAATCATGGAGAGAGAATGAGGAGAGGAAGAACACTAGAACACTCTCTGCAAGAGTTGGAATGGGCGAGGAGACTCACTTCTATGTTCTGTTGGGCAAAAGCAGAGGAGAAGGCCGACTGCCTTGACCACCACATGGGCCAGAGCTCCAACGGTCGGCTGAAGCTGTCCCCCACCGCTCCTCTCTACCGAACGGCAATGGCAAGAAGCACCGCTCTCTGTTCTTTCTGTCACACACGAACCGGGCGAGCAAGCAGGCTGGCGGCAGAAGCGAAGCAGCGACGGCCCAAAGCAGCTAGCAGCGCAGCAGGCAGCTAGGCGCGGCGGCCCAGCAAGCGCACTACGTGCGCACAGGCCCAGCGGAGGTAGCAGCGGTGGCCTGGTAGCGCAGCAAGTAGGGGCCCAAT
>DXKC01003282.1:0-11986 GCA_031170775.1 Cymbopogon citratus
ACGCCCTCGACGATTTGGAGCGTCCGACGCACCCCGTCGGACGCGTCCGGCGCTACCCACTTCGGCGCCTATCCACTGCACAACGGGCCGGACGTCCAGCCAGCGTCCGACGCTCGGCCCTGGCGCGTCCGGCGCTTGAAAAACAGCAGGGACAAGTCTCAAATCGTCTCCTTCTCAAATGTGCCAACACCTCATGTGTACACCACCTCGTGCAAAATATGTGTTAGCATTTTCTCAAACATTTTTGAAGGCTCAAGCTAGTGCTCGAGATCACAAATGCATATGCAATGAATTTAGACCTAGAGGCATTTAGACGTCGTGGTAAACTATGACTTCCCCTCTTGATAGTACGGCTACCAATCCTAAATATGATCACACTCTCTATAGTGTCTTGATCACCAAACCGAAAAGGCCCTATCAAGTTATACCTTTGCTTTGATCTCCTCGGGCTCTTTTCTTCTCTCTGGAGCTTGATCAACCAACATGTCCACCATGTCCATCCATGATCTTGTGGTCATCCATGCCACCTAGCTCCTCCATCATAAGTGTTGCTAATCTTTTCTACATTCACATAGTGGAAACATTAGCAACTAGGTGTGTCGTCAATTACCCAAAACCAAACAAGAGCTTTCACCCTCACCGGCTGCGGCGCGGCTTCGGCTGCGGGGCCTTCACCGGCGGTGCTCGGGCCCGAAAGTCGGTGACGCGGACGGGGCGCACGGCGCAGGTCGACGGCATCCATGTCCCGGACTCCCGGACAAGGCGGTGGAGGTGGAGGCTTCCATCCCAGCTGCTCCATCCAGGTTCCGGTCTCCCGTGAGATCTCTCTCTCTCTTCCTCCGCCGCGGCCGGCACCAGCGCTTCCTTCGACGCGGCGGCGAGCGGGCCACCTCGGTGGCGCAGAGGCGTGCGCGGTCAGGATGTGGAGCCGTACGCAGGCGGGCCACCACTAGAGAATTGCATAGCGAGGAGAGATGAGACTCATTTATGCCTATCCATTGGGCCGGTAGGGAAAATCGGTCATGGCTTTAGGTCATCTGTTGGAGGACATTCTTGATATGCAAAAGCACTGTTTGGGATGTATTTTGGGGTTTGGGTCTCCTGTTGGAGACAACCTTATGAATATCCCCCTATAAAAAGGTTCTTTATGAATATGAATATGTTGTAGTACCATTTTTTTTCAAAACTAACATTTTACACCAACTCTCCTGTCCTATTTTGAAGTGGTTTAGCTTTTCTTGTTAACTTAAAGATCCAATAATAAATACTAAATAAGGAATAAGGATAAACCACAGAAAATGTCTTTGAGTCTTTTTTTAAAAAATAAAAAAATCCAAGTGATAGATTGGAATACGATCAATTCACATAAAATAAAGTATTTAGACATCATGAAAAATATTTTTAGAAGCTTCTAAAAGTTATATTTAGCTCTATAAAAATGAGAAAATATTAAAAAAAATCTAGAACATACCAAAAAGTTATATATGTAGTTATAGATTAGAACAACTTGTAGAAAACACAAAGACTTCCTTTGACAAAAAGGATGAAGTGCTCGTAGAAATGGTTTTAACAACTATAGCAGGTTTATCCTAAATCAGTAGGCACTCCTCACCATACAATCTTTGCCTTTTTCATTATATCTAACCAAAGAAACACTCTAGCAAACTCCCTTGATAACTTTCCTATATAGCTACGAAAGACAAAAAGAACCCTCTCTAGCCATAGGCTTTGAGTTCTATAAATGGTGCCACCCTATATCTCACTTTGCAATCGCTTATTGTTGTCGCCACGGTATCATCAAAGCATACTCACGTTGTCCTCTCATCATTTAAGCATCGTATTGGAAGCAAGGGTTGATACTAAAGTTAATTGTTATTACCTACTAAAAATTAACGGATGATCAAACATGTGCTATCTCATTAGTAGTTGGCTAACTTTTTTTTAGCTCTGACTAACAATTAGCCGATGACTAACAATTAGTATTACTCTACCATCATAATATGGTATGTGTTCAAGTTCTGACCCTAGTCCATGGTTGAAGTTAAACCCAAGGGTTAATAAGCCGCCCTTTGGAAATCATCATCATTAGATAGATAGAAGGCCCGCAACCCGTCTCCTCTCTTCTTCTCCTCTTCCACCCCAAAGCCTGACCGCCGGAGAGCAAACCAGACGAAACCCTCCTGGGCTTCCTCCCGTCTCCGATCCCCATGGCGCAGGACGACGTCCCGGAGTCCACCGCCTCCGGATCCTCCTCCTCCGCCGCCCCGGCACCTCGCCTCAACGCCGCCGCGCCCGAGTTCACCCCTCGATCCGCCGCCCAGCACCACAACCACGGCAACAACCCGCACCGCCGCGGCCCGCACCACCACCAACATCAGCCGCACCACCACCACCACCACTACCACCATCACCAGCCCCACCAACACTACCAGCCGCGGCACCAGCACCAGCACCACCAGGCCGAGGATGAGGGCAGCGCCGCCGCGACGGCGGAGGATAGGGAGGGAACAGCTGGTGCCGGGCAGGCGCAGCCCCGGCTGCCCGAACCTGAGGCCCGCAAGCTCGTCAAGCAGGTACCTTTCAGTTGCCCGCGCTCGATTACTATGATATCTGCCGTGTTGCTGTATCTTTCTATGCTGATTCCGAGCAATGGTTGGTGTGAATCTGGAGAGTCGCGCGAACCTAGATCCTTCTGTCGTTTAACTAATCGTTTGGATGAGTAGACTGATGCGTATCTGCATATTGTTTCGTTGCAGCTCTATTACTCCATTGCAATCTACCATGTCCAGGGAAATTTTTAATTTTTATTTTGAGTTTCAGATGTGTTCTGTAGTTAGATCAGTACCGGGTGTTTTGCATCCTTGATCCATCAGTTTTGATGTATCTCTTAGAAGCATCTTATATTCATGTTGGATTTTGTAGTTCTTGCTAGTAAGTTAAGATCATCAATTGTACTGTGGCATGGTAATCATTACTGATGAGCAATCTCTGATCATTGGAGGGAGAAAAACCGAACACAACAATATGGAAAAAATCTATTTTTGGAAAACTCAAACTTAGGAAACATTCTATTGGCTGAGTTACTTAATAGCCATAGCCTGCATGGTTCGTACAAAATGCAAATACATGCTATGGCGGGAAGGGAACCGGCCTGCATTCACATTTAAGGATCTCTTATTAGGGTTGAGTAACAGGCTGGAAATTGTAGAGCAGTTATAGGCTTGCATACCAATGTTTGGCGAACACGTGGGCTTCAGTTGGATTTATCAGTCGCCACTAGGGTATAGCGTATATGACAAATTACAAATTTGCCGTCTTCAGAAATTAATTTAGATTGCAACCGGTGCACACATGGTAAGCGGAAGCGTTGGTTTGGTCGTTTTTCCGTTTCAGGACAATACTCCAGAAAATGGAAAATTAAATATCCGCAATTGTTAGTTTCCCTTGTTGCATCGTTTGAAGCTTCGCTTTTATTATTATATATTTATTTTGTCTTGATTTTATTTTTTTCCCATTATCTTATTTATTATTCTGTTTTTTAGCTAGACTATTTCCCCTATAGTTTCTTATTCATTGGATGCTGGATTTCCATCTCTTTTACTATCTACTCATTGGATTAAATGTATTTGGCAACATGACAGGTTGAATTTTACTTCAGCGATATCAATTTGGCCACAACTGAACATCTGATAAAGTTCATCACTAAGGATCCAGATGGATTTGGTGAGTTCAATGGTTACATTCAAATAAACTACCATGTCACCCTGTGTGTTACTCTATGTATTTTTTGTTAGATGGTTTTGTAAATGAGATCGTTTTGATGCAATAGAAATATCTATATGATGTTTCTAACTAAAGAAGCTATTTTTGATTCTATGGTTATGGTATAGGTTCCCACCATCTCACCTTTGTTCTTTTAAATGATTTTTTTTCATATGTTAGTGTGTTACTACAATCTATGGTCTTGGAGGAAATTTTCTGGTATAGCTATCAATACATTTTTAGAAATGGGAAAATGTTATGCTGAAGTGTTTCTAATATGCTTGCATTAGTTGTTGTATATCATTGTGATAGAAGTTAAGATGCATTACTTCTGATAGAGAACTATCCAATGCCTTTTCCACATTTTTTTAATCGCAAACAATACTTTATTTCTGTGAGTCAGCAAGCAATGGGCATGAGTTAAGCAAATGCTCACCTTGACATATTGATGCGATGTTTTGTTTGACCTATATTTTTATGGTTAGTAGTGGTATTGACATGTCATTGTATTTTGCAGTGCCAATATCTGTAGTTGCATCTTTTAGGAAGATCCGGGAGATATGTTATGACAGATCCTTGTTGGTGTCTGCATTGCGCATGTCATCTGAGCTGGTAAACATCTTAATCTAATATTGTGCTAACTGCTACTTTTCCGATATCATTTTTCTTGACAAATACCATCTCACTTTGTTCAATATACTAGCTTGTTTGCATATTTATATTTTATTATGTATCTGCGTACTCAAGTAATAAGGTTCCATTAGTAAGTGCTAGGACCTGGCTGTCCCAAAGCCTCAGTGTAGGGTTAAAGCAGTCTGTAATCTTATACCATCCTATGGCTGATAGTATCTTGTCATGTCCTTCTATTGTCCCCACACTCAAACATAAGGGATGCTTTGATATTTTTTTGTTCACTAAAATACATATCTGTATCATTTATAGGTGTTTCAGAGGATGGGAAACATGTTAAGCGCTCACAGCCCTTCAATGCTGAAGAAGTTCAGGTTAGCATTGAATTAGTTGAACAAACTGTCCACTATATATAGGCTGCTGAAATTTGTCCTTTGTGCAGTCTCGCATTGTTGTTGCTGAAAATTTACCCGAGGATCAAAAGCATCAGACTCTGATGAAGATTTTCTCAGCTGTTGGGAGGTACGCCATATGCATTTCTGTTTGCACACAGTTGCCAGCCAGATTCAATACTAATCCCATGAGTCATGGTGTTATCTGCATTGCAGTGTGAAATCGATACGTACCTGCTATCCACAAGATGTTGCTGCTGCTAACAAAACATCAAAGATTGAGATGATTTTTGCTAATAAGGTCTGTACTACCGTGTGAATGCTAAAAGTTGATCACTGAGTCCATAGCTTTGTGATATGTAACAATTAATCAGTTTACTGTTTTTGTAATTTTGTTTTTCTGTACTTGTAGCTTCATGCTTTTGTGGAGTATTCAACTGTTGAAGATGCTGAGAAGGCAGTATGTCAGCTTGACTTCTCTGTCCAGTTGTTCTTTCCCACTTTTGGTTAACTAATAAAAGGAACACTCTGTGACCTGTGTTGTGTATAGGTTGCTGAATTCGGTGGCGGGGGAAACTGGAGAGAAGGAATTAGAGTTCGTTCACTGCTTGGATGCCTGGTATTTTTTTCATTGTCCATTCTGTCTTGTTTACTAAGTTGGGTATGGTAATGGGGAAAACAGTGAAGAAAATGTTTACTCGACCTTCCTGTTTCCATTCTTCGTAGAAACAAGGAAGAAAAGGTGGAGATGAGGAGTATGCTGCAGAAGAAGATGGCCCTGACAGAACTGACCATCAACAAGACTATGGAACAGATGTCGCTGCCCAGAACTCAGAAGCACATTTTGATCATCAGGTATTGCGTGGTCTCTGGTTTCTTCTTGTAATTACTGGATCAATCTTATCAACGAAGGATATTCTGATGATGATTTTTATAGGCTGAAGATGGCACCCATGACAAGGGTGGAATGAGGCAGCAGGGGAGAGGCAGAGGACGTGGAGGCAGAGGCAGAGGCCGTGGTCAGTATTATGGCCACAACAGCCGAGATGCCCACCATCCGGTTGGCACTCCCCCCTCGGAGCACCCAGTTGTGCCAAAGCCGCCGCCGGGTCCCCGCATGCCGGATGGCACAAGAGGCTTTACCATGGGCCGAGGGAAGCCGCTCAACCCTACCACTGATGCTGCAGCTAACCCTACCACTGATGTTGCTTAGCTGCAGCGTCAATGCCGGCGTCGGCCTTTTGTCCTGCTCATCAGTCTTTTGCAAACCGATTGCAGTGGTCATTTGCTCAGGTTCTAAACTGATTACTGTGTCGTGTTGGTTCGTTTTGATGTGAGATCTGAAAAGACGAAAAAAGATAGATTGCTGGTACTATGGTACATGCGTGTATACTAACACAGGAAGTTTAATCATGTGAACATGTGCTGTGATATGTAGCTCTTAAATTAGAAAAGAAAACAAAAAAGTTTTATCATCTGTGTCTCGAAAGCTCCATAATACTGTGATATGTTTCTCTTAAATTAGAAAAGAAAACATACTTTTGGCAAAAAAAAAAGTTTTATCATCTGTATCTTCGAAGCGTGTTTAAGTTGCAAGCAACAATTCCAGAAGCCCAGAAGCGACATTTGGGCTTTGACAAGACTGCCTGTGATGCAGAAACAGTGTGCAAAGACAGCAGCAACTGAACGATTTGGTCATACATAGGTTCGTCCAGTTCTGTTTTTACAGGGTTTAGCAAATGCATGGGCACCATATTACAGAACTCTGCAAATGGCTTTAGAAAACTATACTGCGAGCAAAACACACGATGAGTATGTCTACTTCGCTTGGCTTCCAAGCTTTACAACCATGCTCTCCCATCTGCTTTAGGTATGCCCCTTATCAGTGCCGCCCTGCCTGCACGGCCACCGGTGCCCGAAGTAGGCTCACCGCCGGCGCCACTCCCAGCTACGTTCGTCCCTCTCGGCGGCAGCTCATTCCTCCTGTCCTGCAACTGCAGCTCCGTCATCATCATGCCCCTTGTGGCCGGCGGCGGACATGGCTGCCTTGCCGCCTTGCCACTCTTCTTCTTCTTGACATCTACGCCGGACCCAGGAGGACCTTTGCTCTGAGCACTCACCGCCGGTGGAGTACCTCTGCTCTGAACACTCACCGCCGGCGGTGGAGCTTGGCGCCGGAATATCGACCGCGCTGTTGTGATCAGATTCTTCGGTGCCTTGAAAGGGACTTCTTGGTCTGCAGCTGCCTTGACCGTGCTTGTGCCGTTGGCTTGGCTTGCATAGCACCTCTCCGAGTGTTTCTTCGGTGCACCAGCACCACTGGTTCGGGTACCTGGAACAGCTGCAGCTGCTGCCTTCTTCTGCTTCACATTCGCCGGAACCTTGTGGCTTGGTCTCTGGTCTGCAGTGCGCGGTTGCTTCTTCTCTTTGGAGATCACCGGAGCGCCTTTGACGGAGGTTGTTTTCGATGAAGAGCTGGTTGTATGTGATGCTGGTCGTGCTGGTATTGGAGCCCCATCCGGCTTGCCTGAGAGCTGTCATAGATAAAGATATCAATCAGATGATATTTGTGATATGCAGCAGGTTGCTAAAAGGAAATCTTCAGACACAGTTTTGGAAATGAGTAGCAGATAGCATTAGCATTCAGTATACCTTTGAAGCTGATGGTTTAACTGGACGAGGAGGGATTGGTACCTCCTTTTGGAATACCATTCGAGAGGAGTCGGCTTCAGTATCAAGGGAAGGAAACAGTGATGCAGCTGGAGGTGTCATCAGCCTGAAACGAACGAACTGTTCTCTTGAGAAATGATTCAGTCATGCAAGCACAATCTAGACTCGAGTTTAATCCTACTTGACCCTACCAGTCATAATCATGCTTCTCGTCCACTGGTATAAGGAAATCTCTGTTTCCTGAGGGAACTCTGCACACACGACCACCTGGTAGTAAAGCAATATGTGTCACCAGGTCAGTGGATCCACTTTAGAAGTTGCACAAGATTTAATTAACGGAAAATTGAAAAAAAAAAACTCAAAAATTAAACCTCAACTCCTTCACTCATCCATTTTTGAACCCAGAACTCAAGAAAGAGGACCTCCACCACGAACTTTGAGGAAAGAGTTGAGTATTGAAATATGGACTATTTTCCCCAAAATCATGTTGACTCAGTTGGAAAGAATTTTCATGACCATTCCTCCCAATAGGCATAAGAGAAAGGATCACCATAGCCAAACATCTTACCTTGGATAGCATCAAACTCGACGGAGTACATTGGTTCCAGGAGGTTCACATCCCTATACTTCTCGCGCTTGTACAGCTCCCTGAAGAAAACAACACTCTCATCTTTTTCTTCGCCCTGAACCACAGATGGAACCTTCTTAGCCTTGCCCATCCCAACAATTCTCCTCATGTGCTCCATGTTCAAGAACCGAACCTATGCTTGCTACAACAAACGAGAGGATCAAAGGTTTGGAGACTGGGCAAAGGCTACATGAATACTACTCAAAAGATGCCAAATTTGCCGGCAATTCCAAGGCTTGCTGGAATTTACTGAAGAAAGGTTACATCAATATAGTAAATTATTGGTGAAAACAGATGGATCGATGTAACCAAGCTGAAAATGATTGACCAATTCAATGGGCTAACAAGCATTGCGTTGCTTTCTCGTTGCCCTATGGCAGCATGATGTCTTTTCTTTTAGTCTCTGCTGCTTGTCTAGCCTTGGTGGCCCTATGTCTAGGCCCTTTCTTTTTTCATAACATATTACTTTTTAGAAACAACATTATATATGCAATTAGGAGTTAAGTACAACCTACTCTTCCCATCTTCTGTACATTCCATCAAATACAGAGTGTTAAAGACAAAATTCCCAATAATTATTTTCTGAACTCCCTTCTCAGTGTCACATTGTCATTAGCTTCCAAAGAATTCAGTTTCAGGGCATCTGGATGGATCCAGCCTACAGATACCAAAGGAAGTAGCAATCAGTCTTGACTCTTGAAGGTAACAATATAGGCAGTAATGCAGAAGTATCTCGTAGTATTTACATAGGCTGTCAACCTGTCATGCTGTATAGTGCTCATTTTCTGGTGCCTTGATAAGCAAACTAGTAGTTGGCATACTATATGCTTTCATTGATATCTATAGCATGAAAGGATGGATAATTACAGGATAATAATGGAATTGCGGTGATGCAGGAGCACACAAACCTCAGCCAAATGTCAGCAGAAGGGGACGAGCTTCTTCACAAACTTCTTTATGTTAGACTCTACTGCTGGAATGTCTTTATTTGAAACAGAAGAGATCAAGTCAAAGTACTCCCCACCTTGTCTGCAACGTCTCTGCAGGTCAGGGCAGGTTTTTATCTCCAGGAATTTGAGGGCTGGGAGCCGCTGGAGGAGACCCCGTGGAAATTTATCTATCCCTGGACACTCTTCAATACTCAACCTCTCAAGGGAAGTAAGACCATCCATCCCATCAGGCATTTCTTTCATCACACCACAATCCTCAATGGAGAAATGCCTGAGCTTGGCCAGATTTCCAAGGTTTGAAGGCAGAGCTACCAAACTGTTGCAGCAGCGGATCCCCATTTCCTCAAGGGATGTGGGCAACTTGGGAATCTCAAGCAAACTCTGACAATGCTGTATCGATAACCATTCCAGCTGGGGTAATGGAAGGATTTCTTCAGATGATGAGCCCTTCCCCGCCAGGTTCTTACAGTACCAAATATCCAGAGATCGCAGGCAAGGCAAGCATCGGAGCTCCTCCACTGGCCAGTGAACAATACTCCGCATGATCCAATCTCTAATTTTTCCACAAAGGCCAAACAGTCTCGAAACCCAAGTTGAGATTTGGACAGGTTAAATATTGACACGAAGCCATCCTCACCTAAAATTTTCAAACTCCGCATAGTGTCTCGAGGTCTTTGGTTTCGGCTTTGAGGGTATTCTGGAGGCATCACCACCTCAGCCAGCAATCCAATATCCAAGTGGACAAGAGATGGCCAAGAGCCCATGGGCATGCTCACAGGAACAAGACCATGTGCAGAGTCACGTCGACAAGATAGAAGTGTGAGAACTGGGCTCTCGGGAAAACTTACAAGCTTATAGCAATGGTAGATTCTTAGCTCTTCAAGCATGGGAAACATCACTGAGGTACTAGGCTCTCCTGCACTGTCCTGATCTGTCCATCTCTCCAACTCAGGTAAATATTGTAACTGCATCCTCCTCAACTTTGGGAAAATTTGCTGCTCTGCCACATCGATGTTCTCACATAATGTTGTCAGGCTGACCATTCCGGATAAATTCAAAACTTCAAGAGAAGATGACAGCCATACTATCGGTAAATCCTTGCATCTTGGGCACTCAGTGATAACGAGTTCTCTAAGGCACTGGAACATTTTTGGGTCTCTCATCCATTGCGACATAGCCAAGCCACCATACCCATGTAGCTTCAAAACTTTGACTTCACCATGAGGAACAAGAGATTCCAGTATTTCTTCATCTTTATTAAATTCCTCATTATCTAATGGATCAAAATCTCGGTCACGGCCCCAATACAACAACAAGTCACTAAGGTTCTGCTTCTCATGTAAATTGACCTTTGACCCACTCTTTACTTTGTTTAAATTGAACAGTTCCAACCTGTTGCCAAGATGTCGCAGGTCCTTGAGCTCCTCGATTCCTAAGTCATCTCCAGTGTCCACAATAAATGTTGTCAGTGTGCGAAGGTTCTGCAGTAGACCAAGTTTTGGTGGCATCCGTTCCAAACTATCACATTCCAAAAGATGAATATAGCTGATCTTCCTCATAGTTGTCATACCATCTGGTAGATACCGTAGCCTGGAGCATCCATTGAGCCACAACGACTGTAAGTTGTACAACATGCATAGTGAATTTGGCAAGCTAACAATCTTTGACCCAGAAAGATCAAGATAGCGCAAGTGTGCCATATTTATAAGCTGGCCATGGATAACAGAAAGACCTTCACAACATAACGATCTTACTGACTTCAGTTTTAACTCCTTAAGATGATTGGGCTCTGATTGAGTTAAAAAAGTATGGAGAGATGATGTGCCTTTCAGTAATCCATTGATTTCATTCAACTCATGCCGTGACACTTGCATGTGATATATATCTTTTATTGATGCTTTTCCTTGAATCAACTCTTCTGCAGATGCACATTCATCTGAGACATCTTTTGCCAGGTCATGCATTAAATCATGCATTTTACATATAATTTTCTCATGAAGTGAGTTAAAAAATATCTTCGCTTTCACATCTTGAAGAAAGGACCTCCAAACCAACTCACTGAAAACAAATTCACTTTTCTGTGCCAAATCCATCATCCCCCCTTCACGAATATAACCATTTGCCATCCATAGTTGGATCAACTTATCCTTCTCCATTTCATAGTCCTTTGGAAAAACTGCACAGAATGCAAAACATTGCTTCATTTCCTTTGGCAAGTGTCTGTAGCTTAGTTTTAGTATGGACAATACTTCATCTGTTCCCATACTGGTATCACTATTATAGCTTTCTGCAATGGCCTCCCAATCCTGGACTTCTCGTTTTGAACTCATCAAGCCACCCATTGTATTCAGAGCAAGAGGCAGTCCCTTGCACATATGGACGATGCGTCTGCCAATAGTGATCAATTCTGGTTGCTCCTGTACTCCTTTACTAAATGCTTTCATCGAGAATAATTCCCATGAAGCATCTTCAGTCAAGCATGCTAACTCTTGTGTGGGAAGGGTGCCCATTATAGAAGCCACTTGTTGGCTTCGACTAGTGACAACAATCATGCTTCCTGATCCTCCAATAGATGTGCACAGTAGTGGCTTAAGTTCATCCTCCCATTTGTCCCGCTCTTCATTCCACACATTGTCAAGGATGAGTAAGAACCTTTTCCTGCCAATGACTCCTTGAAGTCGTGCTCTCCAGAAATTGCTGTCGTCAGGCAGATCACATCTTTCACCTGTAACCAATTCGATGACTGATCTCACAACAGAGGTGGCTTCAAAGTTTTCAGGCACACTATGCCATATCTTCAAATCAAAGTGCTTCTGAATCCTGTGGTCATTGCACACCATCTGCGCCAGCGTGGTCTTGCCCACACCTCCCATTCCTATAATGGGCAGCACCTGCACGTTCTTCTTACCTTGATGTTGCTGGTCAAGCAACAGCTTTACTACCACCTCCTTGTC
>DXKC01003283.1:0-10155 GCA_031170775.1 Cymbopogon citratus
TCTGCATCAAGGAGTGGCTACGTCGTCTAATGTTTGCTAGTCGAATTTTTTACTATGTTTGATTTTTTGCCCCAATGTTTGATCATTCATCTTATCAAAAAAAATATGCAAATATAGTCGAATTTGGATCATTATTCAAAAACATATATTAATAAAGCAAGCCGCAACAAAAAGACGTGATATTTTTCATAATTTTTTAAATAAAACGAGCGGTCAAACTTAGGGATGAAAAAATCAAACATCTTATAGTTTGAAATGGATTCAGTACTGTTTTTTTTTTTGTTACTATCATATCAATTGAGCGCTGACATACAGTTGGTCGATTGATGACAAATTAACAATCGTGACTGAAATTCACATATATATACTACAGCTAGGTAGATTATTGTGGGGTGTCCATTATACCAAGACCATGGTCATGTTTGGATCCCTGGCCTAGAGTTAGTTTGAGCTATCTATTTGAGGCTCAACTAGCCCAAAAATATCAAACATGAGGTTTAGAGGTAGTGTTTTTACAACTAGCTCATCCAAGAAACTATTCCCCTAAAGATGTGATTATTGGGGCTAGTTTTGTTGTGGCACAAAAACTGACTTTTTCTATCCAAAACACCCACACCGGATCTTGTCCCGCACCGCAAATCCGCACGTTATCATCTCGTTGGAGCGTTGAAGCCTCGCCAGGCGCCGCCGCTGCATCGTCCTTCCTTCGCGCAAGGTATATGTCGCGCCTCCCTGGTTTCTCCCTGTCTTTCGGCCCGCCGCCCTCGTCCTTCGCTGCGATGCGGCCCTCGTCTGCCGCCGCTGTGCCGCACCCCTAGTCCTTCGCCCCGCCGTCCTTGTCCAAAAAAATTTGACATCTATAGAAATGATTTGTTTTTGTGTCATTTGTAAGCGGGAGGAGGCCACACAAGAGCTAGCCACACCAAATCCGGCTGGAGTTATAGTTTAAATGATACAAATGATTGAGAAAGCATATTTAATATCATTCTAACTCTTGCATTCAAACATCTCTTGGGCTAAAGTTAGTTTAGTGTTAGTCTAGAGCTAGAAACTAGCTCTAAGCTCTAGCCAAGCTAGAGGATCCAAACAGGGCCCATGTTTGATCCACTCAACTGAAGTTTAACCAGCTAAAATTTCAAAGCTAAATTTTAGTTGGGGGTGTTTGAATCCTCCCGTTAATAGATTCAGCTAGTTTAGTTGGGTTCACAAAGCTAGCTAAACTTTAGCCGGCCTTTTCACTGGGCCATTTGATCTCTGGCAGCTAATTTTAGCCAACTAAAGTTAAGTTAGTGGACTAAAAAGGTCCTAATTATCCAACACAAATAAACATAACAAAAATATGAAAAAAAACTGTACATTTGAAAACTAGAAAGGGATGAAAATGTGATTAATCATTTTATATTGGCTTCCTAAATACTTCATTTTAAATTATAAGACGTTTGACTTTTTTAGCCAAAGTTTGACTATTGATCCTATTAAAAAAATCTGTGCAAACATTGTCAATTTTAAGTCATTCTTGAAGAATTTTCATTAATAAAGCTCGGTTCGCGTTTATAATCTACAGCCTCTCTTCACGTGGAGCCACAGAGGGATTACACTGCGATATCGTCTACGGTACCATGGATGGTCCCGGTGATATCTAGAAAGGCGTTGTCGTTGTGGGTCTTGTTTGTACACGTTGTGTGTGTGGGCTATACATGTGTAGTGTGGGCGTGCGTTGTATATGAATGAATTATGATAGGCTTTAAAAAAGAAAAGAAATCACATCTTCTATTGTCAGTCAAATCCTTCTAGTACCTGCTTCTAGTACCTCAATGGGAAGTACCCCGTATTATAGTATGTCGTATCGGGATATTCAAAATATTAGTGGTACAAGAAAGCTGCCCTGGGATAAGGAAAATTGAGTGATCTGGCCATTTTTTTTTTTTTGAACTGAAAGTGATCTGGCCAATTGGTCCGCGCGATTATGATTTGAAATAAAATAAAATAAAAACGTATTTGACCGGCGAACAGATCAACTGTTGTATATATGCATGGTCCCTAGACTACATTTCGTTTATACGCATGACGTGGCTACTAGTACTACTAGCCTCTGCTTAGTGACTTGGCTGATTGTTTAGTTTCGTTTTAGTGACGAATAGAGTGCGACTGTGCTCGTTATTATGCATATGCAGCGAGCAGGGTGGTATCTAGTATGTTACGAGCTTTATCTGAATTGTGCTTCTAAGCTGTGTCTAGAATTGTGCTTTATCTGAATTATGTCTCGATTTTTACTTATTGAAATGCCATTTTGATTTTTTAGAAACAGAAAGAAAAGTATCTTTTTTCTGCAAATTCTAATTTTATATAAAAAAACGAGAATAAAAACAAAAGGTAATTCTCCAACTACTAGTTCTTTTCTTTCTGTTTGACAGGGACATAGACAGAGCAGTTGACAATGGATCCTCAGCGGCCCAAATGCTTCAGGTTGTTTGCTTCGTTCCATTGAAATAACGTCCTGGGCAATTCTGCTCTGTTCGTTTCAAATTATAGATTGCTTTAGTTTTTATGGATAGGTAGTTTTATCATGTATCTAGTAAAAATTATGTACCTAGTAAAACGAAAATGACCTTGGGCAGGAGAATACTTGTGTGCTATAGCAAGCAGAACATGCTAATGCTTCTAGCCATTTCATTTGGAACTGACAAACTGAAATATTTCCTGAATCATAATTCACAAGGGTAACCCAACTCTACCAAATCGCGGTATTCTATATTAGATATAAGATTGTCTCTGAAACCTGAATCAGACAGCTAATCTTAATTGTCAGAACTTCGAAAGTAAGAAGAGTCAAGTTAACCATCGGATGTGTTGTAATTTGGGGGAAATCTCACTGGGTGTGTGTGCAGCACACCCACACCCTTCTCTATTCATTTCCATTCACTTTTACATAGGAGTCCTCTTACAAGTTTCTATTTACACCAACACTCCCCCTCAAGATGGGCTAAAGATATCTATCATGCACATCTTGTTACAACTCAACTTATTTTCACTAGGCCCTAGACCCTTTGTGAAACAGTCTGCTAGTTGACTACGCGATTTAACATACCCTAACACTAGACTCCCACTATCAAGCTTCTCCTTGATAAAGAACCTGTCAATTTCCACATGCTTTGTGCGATCAAATTGAACCGGATTGTTTGCAATATTGATTGCAGCTATGTTATCACAATGAAGCATCAGAGTCTCATTTCTTAACAGCTTCAATTCCTTCAATAAGCCTTTTAGCCACAACATCTCGCATAGGCTCAACGCCATTGCCCTATATTCCGCTTCTGCAGTAGATCGAGCCACAACTGCTTGTTTCTTGCTTCGCCACGACACAAGATTACCTCCCACAAACACACAATAGCCAGAAGTAGACCTCCTATCATCCCTGCAACTTGCCCAATCCGCATCACAGTATCCCTCCAAATCAAGATGCCCATTCTTCTTGAACCATAAACCTCTTCCAGGAGTTCCCTTCAAGTATCTTAAGATTCTATAGACAACCTCCATATGTCCTGATCTAGGGTCATGCATATATCTGCTTACCACACTCACTGCATAGGAAATATCAGGCCTGGTATGGCATAAGTATATCAGTCTCCCAACCAGCCTTTGATATGCTTCTTTATTAACTGGATCTCCAGATTGGGCACTTATTTGATGATTTTTGTCAATAGGAGTACGGCATGGTCGACATCCAAGCATCCCGGTATCTGTTAACAGATCAAGAACATACTTCCTTTGAGAGAGAACAATTCCCTTAGGCGACCTAGCAATCTCAATCCCAAGAAAATATCGAAGTGGCCCAAGATCTTTTACCTCGAAAGCTCTTCCCAGATTCTCCTTCAAACACTTAATTTCTTCTGCATCATCTCCAGTAATAACAATGTCATCTACATATACTGCCATGATGGTAATATACATTCCTCTATGCTTGTAGAAGACGGTATGATCCCCATTACACTGAATGTATCCCATACCACAAACCGCTCTCCTAAATCTGTCAAACCACGCCCGAGGTGACTGTTTTAGTCCATACAATGATTTTTTAAGTCTACACACCTTCCCAACAGTTTGACTATTTGCAAACCCCGGTGGGATCTCCATATAGACCTCTTCCTGTAGGTCACCATGAAGGAATGCATTCTTTACATCCATTTGATGAAGCGGCCAACCAAAATTAACTGCACATGAGATCAAAGTCCTAACTGTACCCATCTTTCGCCACAGGAGCAAAGGTCTCATCATAGTCAATGCCATATGTTTGACTATATCCTTTCGCGACCAATCTTGCCTTGTACCTGTCTACCTCTCCTTTTGGGTTTTGCTTCACAGTGAAGACCCACTTACATCCCACTGCTCTCTTCCCCTTTGGAAGTGGAACCAATTCCCATGTCTTGTTCTTTTGAAGAGCATGCATCTCTTCCTCCATTGCTGCCTTCCACTTAGGGTCTTGTTTTGCACACTTCCAGTCCCTTGGAATAGGCACTGTTTGTAAAGATGCAACAAATGCTCTATATGCAGGTGAAAGGCGAGAATATGACAGAAAATTAGCAATATCATGATCTGTACTAGGATGCTCAAATCCATAGCGAACAGGAGGTTTTCCAAAATTAGATCTAGTATCTCTACGCTGTGCAAGAGGTAATTCTACATGCTCGGAGGTAGAAGAGATAGTACCACTTGATCCAGATTGGATTGAGGAGCTCAATGGAGAGAGGTCCGAAGAGAGATTTGGGACTGGAGAAGCAGGCTGCACTGGTTGTGATGCATCAACTTGCTCCCCCTGACTCTTGAACTGCCTCCTCTGATACACTATTGGCTCCTTCTCAGTTGTTTGCTCCCCCTGACTCCTGAACCGCCTCCTTTGATACACAATCGGCTCCTTCACAGCCATTTCCCTATTCTCCGCTAAACCTTGGTTTGTCCCAACAATCACCTCTTCACTCCCTTCGACGATCACTGCCTCATTCTCTCCAATCGTCTCTCCATCCTCATGGCCACCACTCATACTATCATGATCCACCATATCCTCCTGAGCTCTAGACACAACCATAGGACATGGGATAGAACCAACAATCACCTCCTTTTGAGCAGCAGCTCCTTCATTGTTCTCCCCCTCTCTACTGTCACCCTCAGTGACTGAAGAGAATTCCTCCAAAAATGGATCAAGATCCCATGGTCTTGTGTAGTATGGTTCAAACTCCCTAAACGTCACATCCATGCTCACAAACAATTTCTTTCCAATAGGGTCCCAACATTTGTAGCCCTTTTGTGTAGAGGAATACCCAACAAAGACACATTTCACCGCCTGAGGATCCAACTTTCCCACTGAAGGTCTATGATCCCTGACAAAGCAAACACAACCAAATACCTTGGGAGGTACTTTAAACTCTTGTCGTCCCAAAAGAAGCTCAGCTGGTGACTTCATACCAAGGATCCTGGATGGCATCCGATTAATGAGATATGCTGCTGTCATTACCGCCTCACTCCATAGATACTTTGGTATATTCATCTGAAACATTAGCGACCTCGCTACCTCCAATAAATGTCGATTCTTCCTCTCAGCTACACCATTTTGAGGTGGCGTGTTGGGGCAAGTGGTTTGATGTATAATCCCATGATGCGATAGATATGCCCCAAAGTCATTGTTCACATACTCCTTCCCATTATCAGTATGGATAATTCGGATCTTGGCATCAAATTGATTTGTGACTAGCTTATGGAAGTCCTGGAAGCATCTGAGAACCTTATGCTTACCCCTCAGCATATATATCCACGTCATACGAGTATAGCAGTCAATAAATGTGACAAACCACTTAAATCCACTCACTGATGTGACTGAGCAAGGACCCCAAACATTAGAATGTATTAGCATAAAAGGTTCACAACTTTAAAGACCAATGCTAGGATAAGTTGATCTTGTATGATTCCCAAGTTCACAGGTATCACACACAAGTTTGCTTCTATCCACGTCCTTAAAATCATCAGGATATAGTTTACTCAAGCTCTCAAAAGGGAAATGTCCTAACCGATGATGGAGTAAGAAGATCTCCCTCTCCTTTGCTCCAGCAGCTGCTGCCAATCCTGACTCCACATGGCTGATGAACCACAACCCATCACGCCTAACTCCAGTCCCAATCACTCTCCCCATTCTCTTCTACTGAAAGATGCAAGAATTTTCATCAAACATAATAGTGCATTTGAACTGATCAATACGTGAACTGACAGAGAGGAGATTGACTGGGAAGGAAGGAACATGCAGAACAGATGATAAGCAAAGGGATGGAGTACACTCTATAGATCCTACACCATGAATGGGTCGGGAGGTGCCATCAGCAGTCTGAATGGTTTCAAAGTATGAGTGTGGAGTGTATGTTTTGAAAGGACTAGATATGCCTGTGACATGCTTGGAAGCTCCTGAATCTATGACCCATTCAATATTTTGCCTACATGTGGATGCAAGTGCCTGTGCCTGAGTACCTTTGCCCAGGTGGGCATAGTTGGCAAAGTTACCACAGTGACTGGAGGTGGCCATCAGGGGACCAGTTGGAGTGGGTTTGGAGGTCTCATATGCTCTGAACTTCTGCCATTGTTCCTATTGCTTGACCTGATCCTCTGTTAAGGTGAAAAATGGAGCCTTCTCCCTCTTTAGATCCTCCAATTCTCCCGTCTTAGGCAGTGCAGCAATCAGCTCCGCCTCTAAAAACTGCACCTTCAATTCCAACTCCGTCTCCTTAGCACTCAACGCCCACAATTCCTCCATCTTTGCTTTCACCTTGGCCTCCATCTCCAACCGATATATCTCAGCTGCCATCCTAAACTCCTGCAGGCTCTTCACTAACTCCATCTTCTCGCTGGACACCATCCAAATCGCAACTCAGAATCCTCCGAAGCTGCAGCCCTCACCTTTCCTCTACTCGCGGACACCACTAGTACAGAGCAGTAGCTCCTACTTCTTCTCCTTTCCTTTTTTTTTCTCTTCCTATGCTCCTCTACTCACACAAACTACTCTGCTCCTTCCCAGTAGCAGCAACAGCAACCTGCCTCTCTCAAAGCATCAAGGCAGCACCAAATCCCTGAACCTGAGCACAAGCAAATGCAGTACAAATCACCTCACCACAGCAACTCCTCAACTAGCTACGCAGATCAACAGCACCGTCTTTCTCCCCTTCACGAGCACAACAGCCCCCTTTTTTTCCCCTTTACAGCAGGCAACACAACAAAAAAAAACTTCCTTCTCTTCTCTCGGTACCAAGCACCAGCAACCTACTAGCTTGCTAGCTAGCTTCTCGTCTTCACTTCCCAAATCACCAAATCTCTGAATTTCCAAATCTCAATACCCAAATAGCAGCAGCACAGTAGATTCCTCACCACGCAGCAGCAATTCCACCGAATCAATACTCCTCAGTAGGCGAAACAGAATCCGAACTCTCCTCAAATCAGCCACACTAGCACCCAAATCTTTAGCCACAGACCTAGTGTCCTTCCACTTCCATGCTCCAGCCTCCTTCCTCTTCCTTAGAACAGCGGCACTGCCTCCTTCTTCTTCCTTGGAGCAGCAGCACATCAGCGCACACCAGCACAGAGGACCACAGCAGCAGGACCTTATCCTTCCCGTCACCAACACGCAGCAGAAGCTTCTCCTCCTTCGAGCTCCTCTGGCCCAAGCACGCACGCCCATACTCGCGCGCCTAGAGCGCCGCCTCTTCCTCGCATAGGAGCTCCGCCCTTCTCCTCACGCAGCAGCGTAGCAGAGCACCTCGCACAGGAGCTCCGCCATTCACCTCACGCAGCAGCGCAGCAAAGCACCGCCCCTTCTCCTCGCGGCTGGCACCGGAAGCGCCGCCCCGACTCCTCACGGTCGGCACCAGAAGCGCCGCCCCTTCTCCTCACAGTCGCGCAGGGCCGCCCCCACGCGAGCTGCCGCCCCTTCTCCTCGCGCTCGAGCGGACGGGCCCCCCCACGCGAGCTGCTTGCTGGCCGGTGACCTTCTCCGCCTGCTCGCCGACGCCGACACCCTCAAGCCAGCGGCCAAACGCCGCGACCATAGGTAATCGGAACCCTAGCTCTGTATACCATATTGGAATTTGGGGGAAGAACTCTCTGGAGTGTGCTAACAGCACACCCGTTCTCTATTCATTCATCCTCACTTTTACATAATAGTCCACTTACAACTTTATATTTACACCAACAGGATTGATGGTTAGTCTGGTGGCCTAGCTAGTCACTAACATCTTGTATGTTCTTCACTCCCACAATCATTCATCCCAGCCGTCTTCTTATATATTCATATTCATATTACTTGCAGTTAGCTTTCTGCTGGTGCATACCCCTCACATGATGCCATGATGGTGGATCGTTGTGATGAATGTATGAACTTCTTTAAAATGGGAGACATTAGGATACCAGAAATTACGGTTCAGAAGAAACAAGCAACGAAGAATGAATCGCACACGAGCTGGAGAGCTCCTGCTGGTTCAGCATTACCGGCAGACTGTAACTGAACCTCTTACACAGGAACCCTGTCTAAAATCCAGCTACAGGCCATGAGTTCTCAATTAGCTAGACAAACGGCCAGTGGAGCATCGAGCCAGAGAAATTTAATGTCAGGGATTCCTAAGCCAAAGACTCCAGCAGAATTCCACGCAACGAGATGGTTCCCTCGACGGTGCGACGATGTTGGTCTCATCGGGCGCTCAAAATTGAAAGTCGCGACTCGCGACGGTGTGGATCGAATTGGGTTCTAGCTTCTCTTTCATTGCTCGGTTGCTGATTGGCCCATGAGTTTGTTGGACTAGTGTTATTTGAACATGTGGTTCATCTATACCTTCGGTATTTTATTTGGGTTCTTTTTGGTATTGGACCTATGTTACTTTGTCAGTTTGTCTTATCCGTATGTATGGTCTTACCTAGGTGTTCTGGGTTTCAATAGAACTAATTAATAGGAATTGTATGCTCAAAAACATTAATCGAATTGTCATTTCTAGTGTATAATTTAACTTAAATTGAATTCAACACATGCAAAATTGTTTGGTCTCAAAGCAACTAACATGCAAAATTTAATTTTATCATATTATATTATATTATATTGCCAAATAAATATTTACAACCTATAGTTTGATGTTATTCTCTTAGATATTACAAGACAATATATATTATAGAAAACTTAGATATTATAAGACAATATATATTATAGAAAAAGGAAAGGAAGAAGTTAAACTACAATGAAACGTTAGAGCAGTCGATATGTCAGAAATAGTAGCAAACAATAGTATTATCCTTGGACACCTTTTGTTTAATTACTTTTTTAGAGAAGCATATCATTGCATTTCAGTGGCCGATTTCACAGCTCGTCTCATACTAAGTCACAATGTAGTATTTTTTTAATATGTGGAGAAAAGATAGGGACGCGAGAGAAATGCTATATATGCTTCACGAAACTAACATCTCATAAGGCAAAGGTTTTAAACTGTTGTATGAGTTGATGCCATATATGTCTATTATATATGTAGCACTATATGAGGCCACCTATAAGACAGCATCAATATATTTTTCCTTTAGTTGTACAACACGTTCTATTTGATTCACAAGTGTAGATTTCCTACTATTTATATATCTCTATCTCTTATTAGACTTTATAGGATTCCTCTATCTCATTTTCGTTTCCATTCCAGTAGTAGACTAGTAGTGCCTTTTGCACACATGCCGAGAGCAACACGTACATGTGTGGGTAGCTAGAAGGATTAGCTGTAGTTGTTGCACATACTAATTATCTAGACATGCTTTGCATTCTTCTGCCAATGGTATCTTCGTTCTCTGGTAGGGTGATTATATTATGTGCTTTACTGCCTTAATTAGAATGAGAGCCATCAGGAAGAGAAGCCTAGAAGTCATGGATACCTCTATATGTGAGTGGTAGCGGTTACTTCGTGTCGAACAGCCAAGTGGGAATAATTGATCATCCAATCCTCGGTGCTTGCTAGATGGAATGGAATCAATGTTTGAGCAAGCCACGAAGACAACGGCTTTGAGAATAAGGAATAGAGGATGCAGGATTCATCACAGGAATTCTTTTAACAAATGAATCATACACATATTTCAAGAAAACATGGCTAGAACGAACAC
>DXKC01003292.1:0-16826 GCA_031170775.1 Cymbopogon citratus
TAGGCCCGTAGCATAGACTAAGCTTGCATGCCCCTATCCCACCCAACTTCCTCCTTCACACAATTGGTCACTGTTTTCTCTCTAGTTACTCCAACGCAATTTATTTCAACTAGTACTCAACTTTATAGTAATAATATATTGCACCCATCCAACTACTTTTGCAGGGTTTTGCCGTGATACTCATAGGGAGCCATTGATTTACTTAAATTGTATGGCTAAGATTAGCTATTACTTTCTAGAGATAAATACGTAAAATATATATTTATTTAATTTTATTTGTAAATGTGGATAAATAAAGAAAAAATAAATAAATATCATGCATGTAAACTTTTCGAGTCCAACATCTAACTTTTTTATGTCCAACCGTACATGACGTCAAAGACGCGAGGCAGTTGGGGACAGAACCGAACATGCAAGCAGTTGTGCATGGACGTTGTTAGAAAGTAAACGAGCGAGACAATTGCGAGAGATGCAAATGATATCTGTTTTCATTGATGAACAGTGTACAGGTATATATACAGGGTCCTTGAGGGCGGTTACAAGTGTGAAAAAGGGAGAGGGGTGAAAAGACACTCCTTGGATTAATCCCTTGGATTATCCCTAATTGAGCACCAAATAATAATTCTCAACACTCCCCCTTGATCAATTAGCTCCTTGTAGTCTTTACTGTTCATCTATTATGCATCGTTATACATCTTTGGAAAACCCTATGGGAAAAACCAAAGTAATACCAGTATATCGGGAAAAACCAAAGTAATACCCAGCGGGAAAAAATAAGGAGAAACACCATGATATACAATCACCAATGTTATTAGACCTTTTGAGATAAACTCAAAATCTTAGTCTAAAACACCTTGACCATAGAGTCAATATGCTTCAACTATCATCTTCTAAAAACCCTGGTGGGGAAAAATAGATGATATAGCATATACCATTGTGTTGACATTGCCTCATCAAAAACTTTATGTGAGAAACCTCAAAAAGGAAAACTCACTTATAAAGAAAAGAGTACAATGTATCTTATGTTTCAATATTATCCGTCAAAAACCCCAATGGGAAAAATGGATAATATGACATAACTTTGTGTTGATATTGCCTCATTAAAAACTTTATATGAGAAACCCAAAGGGAAAAACTCATACAAAGAAAATAGTGCAATATAATATTTGCAACAAGTTATTAGTCAGGGAGACTCTCCCCCTGATAACAAGTTATTAATCAGGAAGAATCTCCCCCTGATACTTGCAAACGTCAAAGTAATTAAATTCCTACCAAGGTACTCAACACATAAGAAATATAGAGTATGGTAGACTTTGTGAATATCTATGCAAGATTATCACAAGACATAGTTTGCAAATGTTCATATGCCCATATTACCTATGGAACAGAACCATCTTAATCCAAAAAATATTACATCAAGTATAACTTGTCTCCATCTACACAACACAAGTTGCATTACCTTTTATAGATAATGACCTTTGATTCAATAGAATCAATACCACATAACCTCAATATGTGATATATCATTCTGCCAAGCTATGCACATTTATGTGAAGCCTTGTAAATACAATATCAGAATGATTGTTGGAAATGACCACCAATGTCTATTTAAAGACTATAACAAAATGACATTTCCATATTTATGCAAATCCTATCCCAATGATCTGGAATTTGAGATCTTATAGATAACCAGAATCATTATATCATATAATCTAATCATGGTTTATACCAAGACCATTGTGCTATTTGAGATATCAAAAGATACTCTTAACTTCAATCTACCAACATTTGGTAGAAGTAGCGCTGCTACTAGATAGCAAATCATTGCAAAATAATATCCGGCTAGGAACCTTTGCAAGATATATTAGCACATAAATAGCACAGAGATAATAGACCACATGTCTTAATATCTCACCTCAATCACTATGGCATAAAACAATCTTCCTCTGTCATGAGGTAGAACAACCATAGGATACCTTCATATTGAATCATTCAATATGATGTGGATATAGATAGCTTTATTAATAAACTCTAGGAGACAATACTTGGATCCTAAACACAAAATGAAATTTTGGTTTAGACCATATCTCCTATCTCAAACTCCGTCTTTAGATTACAACGTGCTATTAACAAGTGTTCATTACCAATGATGTCAAGATTATTGACGATCATATAATACTATGAAATCCAATCAAGGAATTCAAAATGAACACCACGTGTAATCAATCTGGTATCCCTTCAATTTAAGGAATACACATAAAGTCGATTGTACCAAATTCGACTTAACTGCTTTAAGCCACATATTGACTTAAGCAATACACAGTATATGTTACGATTTTATATATGAGAATTGGGTATGTGAACTCCTTCCTGAAAGCATCATGAATACCCCAAATCAAGTGATCATATGTAATCACTACATCTATCAACTGCAAAGATAGATGTTTTTGTACTGCCAATCAAAAGATAGCATCAGAAATTTATAACTTACTATGGAGAATAAATTGCATTGAAAATCAATGCATGGGCTTTGCGTAAAACCCCTTGTGCTACTAGTCTTGCTTTATTTCTCACCACCACATTGTTCTCAATCCATTCTAGAATGAAAACATCTTATACCCACAGTAAAGGTATCACAAGGTGTTGGCATCACCGCCCAAAACACCTCTTTTTTGGTGAGCAAGACTATCTCTGTATGTAATACATTATTCACCAAGTTTCAGTAAGAGTGAAAAAGCACTCTGCCATGGTCTTATTCACTGAATGACTTGGAATATTGTATACAAGTTCCAGAGAAGTATGTGTCGACACATGTAGCCTTTGTATGATATTATTCTCCTATTATCAGAAACTCAAAATACCCTGAATGACTCACCGTGACTTCCTGAAACGAGAGTCAGGGCTTTCCGATATCCCAGCATTAGTATTTTGGTGCACCTCTGAGCTGGATTTATGGATGACATTCACCCACAAGGTATTGCCAACCATAGGTTGACCTGCATTTACCATCTTAGAAGGAAAGCCTTCTATTGCTAGCATGAATAATCCTGCTTTATGACCATACTTCTCCCCCTCTTATTTGTAATTGGGAGTTGAGTGGTTTTACTTAGTACCACTACTCTTTCTGGCACATACTTGCAACTGATTAGTAATAATAATCAGTAAATGCATTTGGCAGTATATTTGCAATATTATGCAAATCAATAATTCTTTGAACTCAAAGTTCAGTTCATTTAGTACGTGATCCTGAGCTTGAAATGCTTTATGCATTCTAAATAATTTCCAGGCATTATATATGGTACATCCAATCTCCCCCTAATGCCTGGAAAAACTCATTGTTATAATAAAACCAGCATACATGGTGTAAATAGATCCTCCATAAGAGGTCTAGATACATAACAATCGACGGAGATTGAAAACTCTCATTGATCCCCAGTTTCCTGTGAACCCATCAATGTATGCTGCGGTGGTGAGATTGGTACTATACAACGTAACACAATCTTACGCAAATAGGAAATCTTCATGGATTCCTACGTACTAAATGCATATGGGGATATGCAGTTAATCATAAGTCAGGAGTGTGTAAATCTAGCTGACTCCAACTCAAAGTTGGCAATAGCAATTTACTAATAACGGTCTTGCTATGACTTTAATGTCATACTTATAGATTCCAATTTATCCTTTTGGATACATAACTAAACTCTTGTTATACCAAACAATCGTCATTGTAGGTATAAAAGTTTAGTAGTGTTCAGGATAATGAGCTCGCAACCAGAGTCATTATCTACCAATTGCATGGTTGAGCCTGGATACTTCACACACTCTAGATCATCTTATAGATATATCTTTGCAACCATGAAATGCCTGAACTGTCCATACAACCTTTGTATAGGACCCATTCATATTCTCTTTGAATATGATCAAGGAATCTAATATATTCAATCTGATTTTAAGATAAGAGGGTCTTAAAATCTATTTCCCGTAGTACTTATCGTATCCACACATCAGGAAAATCAGGACCGAAATAATTGCCAATATTTTTCACGCATCCCTTTGGATGACTAAGTTGATCATTCCAAATCTAGAATACATCAATGATGTGAAAAATTCTTATACGCAACATGTTGTACGGGATGGTTGTATGCACAAGACAACTAAAATGAGACTTATCTCATTACTTATATGCCACATCCAATGTTGTCCTTTGTGTTTCCAAATGAAAACACATTCGAATATCTCTATAATTTGGTGAGATATGAGTTTAACAAGGACATAATTAAATGCCCTCAACTATTAACTCATTATCCATAAGAAGAATGATAGTGGCAAAATAAGCCAAAATATCATTGCATCGCATCAACGATTGCCAAAATTATTCCCTCTTCTTATTATAAGAACCAGGAATATTTTGCTTCCCTAATTATAGAGTTTGTGGTACAAAAATATCCACTAGGCATATATCATTTCACATTGGAATGATTCCCGTATAGTCTATATATGACAAGAAAATAATAAAATTCTTGTCTAATATATAGAAATCCATAAATATTATCGAGTATCAAATTTATCAAAATGATACTCACAATAGTTATGCATTGACAACAAGTGTCACAACATATTTCGATGGACATTAAAAAAATATCAATGGACCATGAGATTATTCCAATCTCAAACATGTCATTCGAAAGCATATTCGATGATCATGTTGTCCATGTATTTGAGGTTCTCTTATGAGGACATAGGATTGTTGTTATGCAATCTCATAAGATTCAGCAAAAACAAGCAATTTTCCCGGGAGCTTCAGATTTAAGATTGAAAAACCCTTCAAGTCTTATATCTTGACTCCTGTTTTATCCCTCATTGATTTTTTGATATAGATCAATTTCAAATTTAAGAGTATGACATTGTTTAGCACTATGCTAAACACAACCACCTATATGACATTATTCTATCATTGTAGGATTCAACATTGTCACAACTCATTTGCACATTAGACCTTTTGCTGCCACCATTGGAAGCAAATTGTATGAACAATATAATATGATCAATCGTCTAGTTTGAAAACTAGAGACATGATGTACTCATAGTTAGCCTTCAAGCCATATGGGTTTATTTATTGTTCATAATACTCATAAAGAGTATGCCTTAAACTGAAATATAACACTCAATGATTGTGTATACATGGTTAGATAGTCTCTAAAGTCATGGACATAGAGTATATCTTAAATAGCATGCAAATAATTTGCCGCCTAAGCATGGTCTCAAGGTCGAATAATTCATTCTTGAATTAAACGCAACCAATGCTCAAGTCTCTATTACACCAAGTATACCACAAATCAATGATTAAAACAATGGCAATCACTACAATAGTGTAAACCATAAATTTTAGTCTTACTTCATTATTTTTGGGAATACATTATATTGGTAATCATCTAGTCCAATGGACATGATGTACCTTTAGTAATAGGTGAATAAATCACAACCATAGGCATGGTATATCAATCGAATAATCCAAAGGAATTAAACAAAAATCAATACCATGGTCTCTATTACCTAATGTTCTCATCCCAAAATAATAGAGACATGCATAATTTCTTTGATCTATAATAAACAATCCTTTTAGTAGTTTGTGGATAAAACCAACAATTTTAATGTCCATTGTCCATGTGGGATAGTGATGCCATCAAGAGCGAGTTCATCAGACTCCTCTGAAATCAATATCCACGACATGTGACAAACCATTGATTTAATGAATTTACACCTAAGGTAAACTCAAAATCACTATGGTGATGTTGTAATATCAAATGCAAAATTTAGGGGGTTCCATATTTTGTCACTTTGTTTTGGATAGTTGGAGGCAGTCAACAAAAATGTAACCTTCCAACAATTGGAGGTAATCACAAGATGTATAGACCTCACAAACAATCATCATTAATCTTGATACACACACTATGGATAATCTCTATGTCCGCAACATAGAGTAGATCACTTAGTAGTAGGCAAATAAATTGCTGCTATAAGCATGGTCTCTAGGCTGATATATTCATTGGAGTATACCACAGCCAATGCCTAAGACTCTACTTCCTGTGTGTAGCAATTAATAATGAACTATGGTAGCTATCACAAAGGTGTACCATTCTCATATTTCCAAAACATTTATTTGGGAAAACACAATATAGGTAACCATCAAGTTTAAATAAATATGATGTAGACCTCTCCATGATGGATGAATAATCACTACCATAGGCATAGTCATGGGGTTGGATTCAATATGAATTAAGCACAACCAATGCCTAGGACCCCATCACTTGTGTTATGATCCCAAATATATCCAAGATATGAATATAACAATTTTGCATAAACCATCATTAATTAAGAGATACTTAATTACGAGAATCAACCGTTGTTAAGATGCAATTTATGAAAAATTACCAAATTAACAAGGTTAACAAAGTACAGTAATAAACTTGCAACTTGCAACTGTACTAAATTTATCAAGCACATAGTGCTATAATTGGGGAGTGGCATAAAGAATGCAAAATCCCGTAGGATCAAAGCAAAATCCACTTTCTATGTTAGCCTTACTAGCAAAAATGGTTTGGCTGCCATTTTGCCTTTTCGGATTAGGCTCATCTGAGACTAAATTTATCCAACCTTAATTAACTATCAATTAATTAAGAGGATTCGATTTTGTTGCAATTAAAATTAATTAATTGCCAAATAACAAAACCAACAAACTATGTATATTTAGATATACAATTTTCTGGTCTAAAAATAAAACAATGTATAGTAGCAAACTCTACCATACACGACAGTTAGAGTCCATGACTAAAACAGAAAAATCATAGACATAGAAAACATATCTAAATATTATCATAGTAAATTCAACTGCAATATTATAATGATGCAATTTTCGAGGCTTCATGTAAGTCTCAAACAAGTATATATTTATAATTGAGTAAATAATTTGCATCATATGCTATTTAGACAGAGGTCTAATCGAGCATTTATATTAGAAATAAATGCAATATATATTGTAGTAGTAATTTGCACTAAAAATGAGTAGGCTAAAACATAGGAATCAAAAAGCATAAATAATTAATAATAACTATTATGCAATTCACTGGAGCTTAAGGATTTATTATGTGCAAAAAGCACAACCTTATCCATCCGGTGGGAATCCTTCCCACGGACGGTTGCCTCGCCGGCCTCATGGCTGAGCGGGCGGCGCCTTTGCCGCCGTTTCCGGCCGGCGAGCACGCAGCCACGGATGGAAGCGCACCTGCCAGTGCCTTTCAGCCATGCCGGGGTCGGACCGCCGCCGTCAACCTTGGCGCGTTGCGAGCACTGCCACCGGCAACCAGGCACGGTCAAGCACTGGTGCTGTGGCCTCGTACGAGCAAGCATCATCACTGCTGGCCTGGAGAGCGGTCACCGCCGCTGTCCACCGGCCAAGCACATCGCCGACGGGGAAACTCCCCCTGTGCCGGATCTGGCGGATTGCAACCTGAGCGACACGATGGTCGTAGTTGCCGACTTGCTGGATCGAAGTTGCGGCTTCCGTATTGGAAGAAGACGCATCTGACATCATCCATGAACAAGGCACAGAATGTATCCGTATTTGATACGTTGATGGCTGCTTACCAACAGTTGCTAGCCCGGCACATCAAGCGAAGCTTCATCCTCATCGGAGGAGAAGAACGCGGTGATCGGTGATGAAGGAAAAAACAAATCCTTCAACTGCAAAGCAAGGTACGAACTATATATACCAATCAAAGCTTACAGAGTAGTACTTGATTGCTGAAATCAGAACTTCTTTGGCATTTTTAGTTCTCCAATTTCCTTCTTCCGTGAAGAATGCTTCTCGTTCATGGATGCAGTTTGCATCCGCCTTTTCTCTCGCAGTGCAGCGTGCCGATGAACGCAGCATGCCATTCAGGGACACAGGGACGCCAGCGATCCAGTCTCCGGCAAGGCCATCAACAATGACGCCGGCGAACTTCGTCGCCTATTCGCTTTAGCGGTGTGCAGAGCGATACGTGGCTGATAACGTGTTAGAAAGTAATTGAGCGAGACAATTACGAGAGATGTAAATGATGTCTCTCTCCATTGATAAACAGTGTACAGGTATATATACGGGACCTTTGAGGGCGGTTACAAGTGTGGAAGAGGGAGATGGTTGAAAAGACACCCTTTGGATTAATTCCTTGGATTATTCCTAATTGAGCACCAAATAATAATTCTCAACAAGAGAAACCGCAGCTTCCCTCAGTTCCCTGCACAAACAGATTCGTGTCGTTTTATCCAAAAAGAAAAGAAAAGAAAAGAAAAGAAAAGAAAAGTGTCGTGGGCTTTAGATGGGCTGCCTCTTCCTCAGCCCCCCACTTCGTGACTCTTGAGGAGAGGGTGAGGATTGGCCGGCGCTGGGGCCGCCGCCGCCGTCGGTCGCCGACCTTCTCCAGAAGCCGGTTCGTTCTCGTTCCCCAATCGCCGCATTTCTCACTCACTCGCTGTCTCTTGTGCGCATCCATCACTTATGGCATTATCCTCACCTGATTCTCCGTAAAGCTCGCAGCTTGGGGCGCGTCCCTTCCGCGCTCCGGCCGGCATGGACTGCGCAAAGGGGACGGCGGTGACGGGGCTCTACGACGACCTGATGGTGGATATCCTCTCGCGCGTGCCCGTCAAGGACGTCCGCCGGTCCAAGTGCGTGGCCAAACCCTGGCGCGACCTCATCGCCGACCCCATCCACCGCAAGAAGCTGCCCCAGACCCTGGAAGGCTTCTTCCACGGCGGCGCCGGCGGGCGTTCCAGCTACGGCCAGTTCACCAGCCTGTCGGGCAGCGGAGAATGCGTGCCTCCAGTCGACCCGTCCTTCTCCTTCCTCACGACGAAGCTGCCTGGGGTCAAGGGCATGGTTCTCTTGGATTGCTGCAATGGGCTCCTGCTCTTTGGGTGCAACCGGGAGGAAAAATTTGGGTACATCGTCTGCAACCCTGCGACCGAGGAATTGGTGACTGTGCCCGCCAGCTCCGGCTCTTGTCCGCCGCCACCTCCACTGGAAGAGAGCTATGATGATACTGATATGGGAAGATATGCACACACCTTTCTGATGTTTGAGCCAACCGTCTCCTCACACTTCCACATGGTCCAGTTCTGGGATGATAGGTCGATGGAGGGGGTTGAAACAGTGTGCTCTTACTCGTCTGAAACCAGGGCATGGAGTGACAGGTCAAGCAAGTGGAAGCGAGGTGAGAAGGGCGGTGAATGGGGAATTTGGGGTAAAGCCATAATCAAATTCACGTTCAGCAGGGCATCAATGGTTTGCTGCATTTCATTGTCTACCACCTTCAGAAACAGGAGGCTCTGATAGTTGCAGTGGATGGGGAAGGGAAAACATGTAGGATCATCGGCTGGCATGATAAGCATGATTCGGTGGATGCTAGTTTTATTGGTCAATCCCAAGGCCATCTGCACTGCATCGGTGTGAATCTGCAAGCACATGGCTTTCGTATCTGCTGCACTCAGGTGTCAGTTTGGGTTCTTGAGGACTATGATACAGACGAGTGGATACTGAAGCACAATGTGAGCACTTTGCAGGTCTTTGGAATACTGAGATGCCCAGTCAAGAAGTTTAATATTGTGGCCATTCATCCGGATCACAATTCGATAATCCTTGTTCAGCACTGGAATCAGAAACTGGTATCATATGACATGAAAAGTAAGGAAGTGCATGTTCTCTGCACTGTAGGAGAGGGCTTCGGTTTATTACCCCATACGTTCCCTGTTTCATGGAGTCACCGGTTCTTGTCACCAAGGACTGAGGTTGTTTCTTGTGGGATACTTCTCTGAATGTGCAGCAAGGGCTTGATCTTTGAAGTATTGGCAACTAGCAGTGTGCTTAAACCTACGTATTCGGTGGTGCAAAGTTGGTTAAATCTTATATCATTAGCTGATCTATTCTGGTGGTGCGTTAATGTACCCATTTTTGTAATTATGCGAGAAAGCTGTTTACAAGACAGCATGCGGGTTAGATCGCATATGCTAGTTACTAGTTAATGCAGAAAGCCATGAACTAGTTTGAGCATCCAAATTATTGAGTTGCTACTCTTTGTGTTTCTGGAATGATGTCTCCATCGTTTATGTGTGCTTCCTTTTTCTTGGCCTTACTAGCGAGCAATTACTAACTGAATTTGTGTTTCCTTGGTGCTGCATATGTTTATTTATGTTGGAAATTGCATCTATCTTCCATATATGTTGCAGAGTTCATGTCTCAGAAATGTTTGAACTGGGAGCTCTGTCAAAATAAGCTCAAAGGTTGTCTAGTTGTTGTAATTGGTTGTTGCTGCTGGTTACTTGCATTCACTTCAGTTGTCAAGCAGAAGCTCAATCATGAATGTTTTCTATTCAGTTATTATAGTCAGTTGTTCTTAATTACAACCAGTCTAAGTTGAACTACTGTTTTGCATAACATATTCTAAGTGAAGTATGGATTTTTCTTTCTTCTATCCTGTGCATGTGAAGATGTGAAAAGAAAAAATTCCATATAATATTCTCTACTTATTCTATCTTGCAGTTTTACAATAACTTAGCCAATTGTTCTTGCACTGGAGAAGAAACAAGAATTATATCCTACATTTTGCCAAATGCCAATGGCCCATATTTTGCCAAATGCCAATGCCGCTTTGTCTAGAAGCATTATCCTTGAAGTCTTTCTAGTTGTTTACATGCAATAGCTTGTTTCCAGCAAATATTTCCATGTATGCTTCTGAAGAATAAGTGACACTATGTATCAGATGAAGGTAGTTGATTGTATTGTACACATTCTTTGCAATAATGTAAATGCCTGGTTCTGTTTTTTGTAAAAACCAAAAGTGAGTTTAACATCAGTTTCAAGATTTACGGTGTAATGCATACTGGTGCAATGCTCAGACCTACAGCTCTGACATTTTTTTACTGAATATGACCTTTTTTTTTTTGTGAACAACTGAATATGACAATTTAGCCATACAGAGTTTCAGTTCTCCAGTTCTTGATCCTTTTTTCAGAGCCTGCCCATGAATCAACACTCTTCTCCTTCCATGTTCAGGTTTCTCATCTGAACTTTGGCTGTCAGAGATCTTCTACCAGTTACTTGGGCTATGTTTTGGTAAGTCCTAGATTTGCTAAAGCAATATCCTCATTCAAACAAGTACTTCGTATAGTTCTCTTTCAAACAAGTATCCCCCAAAGCAATTTCTTTTTTCTTTTTTTTTTCGGATGAAGCGATTGAGTGTACCTGTACAGTCCTTGTCTTTGATCCATCACATGTTATTCTTGCACCTCTGTTCACTAGTACGTACTCCCTCTGTTCGTAATGTGAATTGTATTAGTTTTGTTCTGTGCCAAATTAGACTAACAGTGACTAAGTTTATAGAAGAATGGATCAACATCTATCACATCAAAGTACTTTTATTAGATCAAACCTGAAAATATCATTGATATATTTGATAATACATATATTTAGTTTTCCAAATGTCAACATATATTTTTTTATAAATAAACTTAAAAAAAAGTACTTTACTTCATGGAAAGTATCAAAGTAAACACTAGTAGATAGGCTTCTCGGTCCTTGGCGATACTTCGCGTTAGAGACTCCACTCCGGCAGATTTGGCTAATGAGATTTAATGATTTAATTAACATATATGAATTTGTGTTTATGTTTGATTTGACATGAACGTTTAGGTGTAAAAATTAAATTCCTTCCCTGATACGTTGCAATTTTGTAATAATGTTTGTATTTTTTATAAATAAGACGACTGATCATATTTGAGGTTAAAAAAAGTAAAAACGGAACAGATTTTTTTTAATACAAATCATTTAAAATCCATTAACATCTTCTAAACATAAAGGGTGTTGCCACTCCAAAAGGTAAATATCACAACATTTGAGAGCTGGCAAGAAACAGCTGATAGTCTAGTAAGGATCAGTAAAAAGAACCGGGGTCGACAACAGAACGTCGACCACCTCGAGCACGGACAGGAGACGTAACTGAAGCCAGGCAACGTTGTAAGTACCATTCAGTACCAGATCAGCGGTATCCTTTACCTTTTTGCCCACCCTTTCAACTTTGCCTACTAATTTGCCTAAGGGCACATCCTCATCCTCCTCATCAAGCGATTCGACACACCTTTCGACTATTTCCTTAGCGTCCTTCGCCAGACGTACAAGCACAACTGCTGAGTTCTTCAGGAGTAGGAGGGCTTCCAGGAAGCCCCCTTCCAGCTTGGCCTCCTGAACAACGAGGAGGGGAAACAGATCATACTTGATCTTGCGGAGCTCCAGCGCCACGCCTGCCACGAGCGAGAGGAGATCTATCTGGCGGCATGTCCAGTACCTCAAGTCAGGAACGTTGCCCACCGTGGGCAATTGCCTGGACTTCCGCTCAATGAGGTAGCGGAGGAGTGCATATGAGTCGCTCGCTATGTGCACGGACTCCAGAGAGACTAGCTCTAGAACCATGAGCTTATCGGAGCGGTCCTGCAGGGCTTGGAGGTCGGCATGGCAGGAGATACGTTTGCTGACCATCTTTTCCTTTTGGCGGCGGCGAGACGGAGATGCGGCGGCGGTGAGAAGGAGATGGTGCGGCGGCGGCGAGAACGAGATGCTGGTGGTGGGCGGCGGCGGCGAGGAGGGTTGGTGGTTGTTGCGGCGGAGGTGATATTCTAGACAGCCGCTGTTTATACAAACAGATTTAGTAATACGTAAAGAGGATCAAGCAATAAAAAAAAGGTGAAAGCCGATGCCTTCCAATGTGTGGGCTGGGTGCAGGTTGGGCCCAATATTTTGGGCTCATAAACCTTTTCGGGCCTTTCAGAGTTATGCTGGGCTGGGCCTAACATCTATCGAGTCTCTCAAAAAAACATCTATTGAGTGTTTCTGCGAAGGACTCCGTCGTCTGCTGACCAAGTCACCGGCGGCGCCGCCGCCGATCTCAAAAGTCTCCGGCGGCTGGTAAGCTCCGCTCCGCCCTGCCCCGTCCCAACTAGCACGCACCTACCGCCGCTGACTCGCTGTGCTTCTCTTTCGCTCATGGACAAAAGGATTGTCCCGACGCCAAAAGGGGTGCCGAGGCTATGGCGGCGGCCAGGCTCCCAGAAGAAATCATTCTGGAGATCCTCTCGCGCTTGCCCGCGAGGTCCGTCCACCGATTCAAGTGCGTCTCGAAGCTTTGGCGCGATCTAATCGCTGATCCCCTCAACAAGAAACGGCTCCCACAGACCCTAGAAGGCTTCTTCTGCAGCGACGGATTCAGAACCCACGGGCGCTTCATCAGCCTGCCGGGGAGGCCGGCGCCTCTCGTTGACCCTTCCTTCACCTTCCTGAAGAAGCAGCCGAAGATGGAGGACATAAAGCTCTTGGATTCCTGTAATGGTCTCGTCCTCTTTGAGCACTGCTGGGATCCGGCCACCACATCACCATCCTACGTCGTGTGCAACCCCGCCACCGAGCAATGGGTTGCCGTGCCCAGTTCCGGCGGCACCTCTCATGTTTACAGTGAAATTTACTTGATATTTGATCCGGTGGCATCGTCACACTTCCACTTGGTCCGTATCTGCCCACTTGCTGGATTATTTAAGGTGTGTGCCTACTCTTCTGAGACCAGGGGGTGGAGTGACTGCTTGAGTGATCGATTGGTCAATGTTGGACGGGGAACAGGCAGGTCAGGCTACATAGCCTTTGCCAATGGCATGATGTATTGGAAAGGTGTTGGTCAGATAGTTGCCATGGATAGGGAAGGGAAATCAAGTATCAATCTTGTTGCCAGATGGGAATGCTCCTCATACCCTTTTTGTTGCTCAGTCCCAAGGGCTCCTGCATTGCATGAGCAAACATGGCAATGCTTGCTCAATGACAGAAAGTGGACTATCCATTTGGGTTCTTGAAGACTATGATGCAGGGCATTGGGTCCTAAAACACAGCGTCAGCTTTTCAGAGCTGCCTGGAAAAATATGTGACCTATCCGGCATCAGTGTGGTCAGTATACATCCAGATTGTGACCGGGTTTTCTTTATTCGGTACCATGACTTGAAAGGGGACTGGCAATGGAAACTGCTATCTTATGACATGCATAGTAAGGAAGTGCAAGCACTCCAGAGCATTGGGCATGCCTATTGCTTTCTTACACCATATGTGCCATATTTCATACAGTCATCGGTGCTTGTGAACAAGCATTGAAGGTCTTGCTTCTGGGGTTCTTGCCAGGATGTTAACCAAGAATATGATATCAACGTTACTAAATTTACTAGAATCAGGCAATGCATTTCTTTGGTCCCTGGTTGTTGTCGGGCTCATGCTTTTGGACTAGTTACCTCATTCAGTTGGGACATTTTCATGTAATGCAAGGTACTTTACATGTGCCCGTCGAATTTAATGAATGCAGTTGAGCAGCTTGTGATGATTTTCTTTTGACTTAAAATTACATATTTCAAATCCTGCCTTTTGTGTTTCTAGGATTATAAGCAGTGTAAATACTTGGGTTTTTTTTTTTTTTGCTTGACCTTGCGAGTAACGAGTTATTACTAGATGTTAATTTTTGTTTCAGCCATTCGTATGTGCTCATTTAAACTGAGGGATTAAGTCTTCCAACTGTTGCAAACAATGTGTGTATTACAAATGTTTAGGCTGACTTTTTTTTTTATCATATTATGATCAAAAGCTGCCCAGTTGATGTCGATTACCTGATGCGAGTTTGGAGACCATAAATTCTGTATGCTGCTAAGTAGTTGAAGCTAATAATAAGAGATTTTTGAGTTCGGAAAGACACAGAGCAGCTTGCTTGTTCATGCTGATTGCTTTCATCTGTTTGGGCCGCCCACCGTGTTCTTGGCAATGTCGAAAATCTCCGGCGGGCGGCGGCTGGTACGTTCCTCCCCGCCCCATCCCGCACGCACGTACCTTGCTGAGTCGCCGTACATCTCTTTCGCTCCCGTGTGCGCTCCCTCACCTCCATCTCCTCCGTTTCGCAGTCAGCGCCATGGAGGATTGCCCCGACGCCAAAAGGGGTGCCGCGGCTGCAGCTACGGCGGCGGCCAGGCTCCCAGAAGAACTCATTCTGGAGATCCTCTCGCGCTTGCCCGCGAGGTCCGTCGACCGATTCAAGTGCGTCTCGAAGCGCTGGCGCGATCTAATCGCTGATCCCCTCAACAAGAAACGGCTTCCCCAGACCATAGAAGGCTTCTTCTGCGGCGACGGAGCCAGAGCCCACGGGCGCTTCTCAGCCTGCCGGGGAGACCGGCGCCTCAAATCGACCCTTCCTTCTCCTTCCCGACGAAGCAGCTCGAGATGGAGAACATAAAGCTCTTGGATTCCTGCATTGGTCTAGTCCTTTTTGAGCATGGCTCGGATCCGGCCACCACACCACCATCCTACGTCGTGTGCAACCCCGCCACTGAGCAATGGGTGGTCGTGCCCAGCTGCGGCGTCACCTCTCAGAACCCCAATGAGATTCACTTGATTTTTGATCCGGCGGCATCGCCGCACTTCCACTTGCTCAGTACCTGGCACAAACGTTACCCGGGCGTTGGATTTGATGTGCGTGGCTACTCTTCTGAGACCAGGGGGTGGAGTGACTGCGTGAGTGATCAATTGGTCAATGTTGGAAGGGGAATAACCAGGTCAGGCCGCATAGCCTTTGTCAATGGCATGCTGTATTTTATCATGTGGAAAGGTATTCTTCAGATAGTTGCCATGTTTATGGAAGGTAAACCAAGGTTCATCCCGTTGCCAGATGGGAATACTCCTCTTACCCTTTTTGTTGCTCATCAGTCCCAAGGGCGCTTGCATTGCATGACGAGCACACATCCTGGGAGTGCTTGCCCAATGACTGAAAGAGGACTATCCATTTGGGTTCTTGAAGACTACGATGCAGGACACTGGGTCCTAAAACACAGTGTCAGTTTTTCAGAGTTGTTTGAAAAAATATCTCGATTCAGCTTCAGTGTCGTCAGTGTTCTTTCAGAGTGTGATGGGGTTTTCTTTATCCGGTACTGTGACTTGAAAGGGGACCGACAACGGAAACTGCTATCTTGTGACATGTATAGTATGGAAGTGCATGAACTCCACAACTTTGGGCATGCCTATTGCTCTCTTATTCCATATGTGCCATATTTCTTAGAGTCATCGGTGCTTGCAAACAGGCATTGAAGATTTTGCTTCTGAGGTTCTTGCGAGGATGTTAACCAAGAATACGATATTGGAAGTATCAAGCATCTATCAACTTTACTAAACTTACTAGAATCAGGCATTGAATTTCTTTGGTGCATGGTTGTTTTCACTCATGCTTTTGGACTAGTTACCACATGCAGTTGGGAGATTTGCATGTAATGTAAGGTGGATTTACATTTGCCTGTCATATTTAATGAATGCAGTTGACCAGCTTGTGATGATTTTCTTTTGACTTAAAATTACATGTTTCAAATACTGCCTTTTGTGTTTCTAAGATTATAAGCAGCGTAATATTCAGGGTTTTTTACTTGACCTTGCAAGTAATGAGTTATTGCTAGATGTTAATGTTCGTTTCAGCCAAATGTATGTGCTCATTTAAGCTTGAGGGATTAAATCTTCCACGCGTTGCAAACAATGTGTGTATTATAAATATTTAGGTTGATCTTTTATTTTGTATCATATTAAGATCAAAAGCTGCCCAGTTGATGTTGATTACTTGATGTGACTAGTTTGGAGACCATATAGTATTTATGCTGTTAATCAATAGCTGAAGCTGATAATAAGTTAATAACAGATTCTCTAGTTTGGACAGAGGGAATAGAAGGTCTTGCGTTCCCAT
>DXKC01003293.1:0-11520 GCA_031170775.1 Cymbopogon citratus
TGTGGCAGCCAGCTATGCTTTCCTCATCTCGTCAATGTAACCGGTCATGGACCAATTACTTAAGTCGAGTCAACCCTCAGTCAAAATCCCCATTTGGTATTAAACCATTCAATGCACATTATTTGGACCATAGAGTTTATTAGATTTATTAAATATTTAATGGGCCAAGCCCAAAATATATCTAAAAATCCCCACCAAACTCTAGGGTTCAATGTAGTTAAGTCTCAGAACCACAATCCTTTTATATACCAGTGTTTTGATGGAGACTGTAAAGTTGAACATCCATCTAGAGTAATAGTTACATTCAACCACAACTGATCAATGGACAAAGCCTTGAATTGACAGTTTTATGTGAGATGAGTTTCACTAAAACCCTTAACTGATACTAGGATGCAAAGAGCATCCCCTCTCTTTGAAGCATATAAGTCACACTTCGTGGCCTTTTCATGAGTATCTAGAGATTACCCACATCTCATAGATTGTGACTAGCAATCGAACTCATATAGGTGTGTTCCTTATAGGATGTCCTATAGGACAACATCCCTGCTTAACCAAGCCACTCAGACCACATTAAGAACTTAATCAACCTGCCTTACAGTATTGGAGAGACGGTGCATCTCAAATGAGCTAGACTTTATTTTAAGGAGTCTCTCCTTCAGTCATCCACTAGCTTGTTTTCCATCCTAATTCACGAGATCTCCGATCACATAGGACAGGTTACCATTATAGAATGACTTCAAGTGGATCTCAAGCCCAACTTCCTCGATGCACCTTCTATCACATTGCGTAACAGACCCTTAGTGAATTGATCTGCCAGATTAATTGATGTATGGACATAGTCCAATGCAATCACTCTGGAGTTTCTCAACTTTCTGACAGTCTTCAGACGCCTTTTCACATGCCTTGTAGACTTTATGTTGTCCTTAGAACTGTTGACTTTAGTTATCACAGTTTGATTGTCACAGTTCATGGAAATAGCTGGTATTGACTTCTCCACAACCGGTAAATCCTTAAGGAGTTCACGGAGCCACTCAGCCTTCGCGCTAGCGGTATCCAATGCTGTCAGTTCTGCTTCTATTGTAGACTTCATTAAGATAGTCTGCTTGCAAGACTTCTAGGAAACAGCGCCATCTCCAAGCAGAAACATGTATCCGCTCATGGCGTATAGCTCATCAGCATTAGAAATCCAGTTAGTATCACAATAACCCTCCAGTACCCTTGGGTACCCGATAAAGTGAATGCCATAACTCATTGTCCCTTTTAGATAGCGTAGCACTCTCTCAAGAGCATTCCAGTGAGTATCTCCCGGATTTGACACAAACCGACTTAGGTTGCTCACAGCAAACGAGATATCAGGTCTTGTAGCACTAGCCAAATACATGAGTAAACCAATTATTTGTGAATATCTCAATTGGTCTCTTGAAATTCTACGATTCTTTCTTAGTATCACACTTGGGTCATAAGGAGTAGGAGCAGGTGCACACTCACTGTACCCAAAATAACTCAAAATCTATTCCACATAGTGGGACTGCACAAAAGTTACACCAGCATTTCCTTCTTCCCTCAAAAGCTTAATGTTAAGTATAACATCAGCTTCACCCAAGTCTTTCATCTCAAAATTATTAGACAGAAAATCTTTCACTTCTTTAATCACATCAACATTATTTCCAAAGATTAAAATATCATCCACATACAAGCATAGAATGACTCCATTACCTCCACCAAATCGATAATATACACATTTATCAGCTTCATTCACTGCAAAGCCGGCTGATGTTAAAGTTTTTTCAAATTTCTCATGCCACTGTTTAGGGGCTTGCTTTTGACCATACAAGGATTTTACAAACCTTACCCTCTTGACCTTTTACAATAAATCCATCAAGCTGATCTATATAGATCTCTTACTCAAGCTCTCCGTTCAAGAAAGCTGTCTTAACATCCATCTGATGAATGAAAAGACCGTGTGAGGCAGCCAAGGATAGCAGTACACGAATAGTCGTCAATCGGGCAACAGGTGAGTAAGTGTCAAAATAATCTTCTCCTTCTTTTTGTGTATAGCCTTTAGCAACTAGCCTAGCCTTGTACTTCTCAACAGTACCATCAGGCCTCAGCTTCTTTTTGAACACCCATTTACACCCTACAGGTTTACATCCATAAGGATGATCAATCACTTTCTAAGTCCCGTTTGACATAATCGAATCCATCTCACTTTGCACTGCTTCCTTCCATAAGTCAGTGTCTATAGAGGAATATGCCTCAGCAATGGTTGTGGGAGTGTCATCTACGAGGTATATAATAAAGTCTTCACCAAACGATTTTGCAACCCTCTGTCTCTTACTCTTTCAAGCGACTGTATTATTATCCTACTTAGGAATGTCTTCATGGGTTTCATCATCAGCGTGTATAATCGGTTCATGAAGATCAGAAATAGAATCATGACTAGATATGCTAGGTGTATTAATTTTTATGGAAAATTCATCTTCAAAAAATGTTGCATCTCTGGATTCCATGATTGTATCAACAATCATTTCAGGAACACTAGAATTTATTATTAAAAATCTATAGCCCACACTATGAATGGCATAGCCAAGGAAAACACAATCTATAGTTTTTGGTCCAAGCTTTTGCTTTTTATTTATTGGCACATTCACTTTTGCCAAACATCCCCATGTTCGCAGATAAGATATTTAATCTCTTTTTCTCTCATTCCTCAAATGGTGTAATTTTTTTGTTCTTTGTGGGCACTCTATTCAGAACATGACTCGCAGTCAGTATAGCCTCACCCCACCATTCCTTAGATAAACCTGCAGTCTCCAACATGGCATTCACCAAATCAGTTAGAGTGCGGTTCTTTCTCTCAGCAATCCCATTGGACTGTGGTGAGTATGGTGGCGTTCTCTCATGAATTATACCATGCACCGCACAAAACTTAGAAAACTCATTAGAGAAATACTCTCCTCCGCGATCGGACCGCAACCGTTTAATATTTTTCTCAAGTTGATTCTCTACCTCGGCTTTATAGATCTTAAAATAATGCAATGCTTCATCTTTAACTTTCATTAGATACACATAGCAAAATCAAGTGCAATCATCTATAAAGGTAATAAAATATCTTTTACCACCTTTGGTCAAAATCCCATTCATCTCACAAATATCTGAACGAATAAGTTCAAGTGGTGCCAACTCCCTGTGAGGCTTACGAGGTTGCTTTGCCTCAACACAAGCATGGCACTTAGAGTTTTTGACCGCATCAAATTTATGAATTAAATTTAAATTAGCTAAGCGGGACATGCAACTAAAATTAACATGACATAACCTCGAATGCCAAATATTTGTCTCAACATTATCAACCACATGGTTCACTAAGCTAGAACAAGTATCAACCAAAGACAAGCGGAACAAGCCTCCGCTCTCATAGCCTTTACCAACAAATGTTCCAAACTTAGAAAAGACACACTTATTAGACTCAAACACAAGTTTATGACCATCACGACACAGCAAAGAGCCACTAATTAAGTTCTTCCTTATTGAGGAGACAAGATGCACGTTCTTGAGCTGCATGGTCTTTCCTGAAGTGAGCTTCAGATCGACCGTACCAACACCACGAATAGCCGCACGCACCCCGTTCCCCATCAACAAGGAGCCAGCCCGCTCGACCTGATAAAAAGAAAATAAAGATATATCAGCACACACATGAATATTAGCACCGGTATCAACCCACCAATCAGGTGAATAACGAACTGAAAATGCAGAAGGTAATGAATTACCATACCTAGGTGTAGCTGCCTCAGTCTCAATGGTGTTAGCTGATTTCTGTGGAGGAGGAGGCTTCCACTTAGCCTTAGGACACTCCGTAGAGAAATGCCCAATCTTCCCACAGGTGAAACAATTCATCTTCTCCTTGTTCATAATCTTTTTACCCTTCTTAAAAGAGTTGGAGGGCTTCTGCTTAAGCTCTTGCTGAAACTTCTTTTTCTGTGGTTTGGGACGGTTCTTTTGCACCACATGTGCACTAGAAGTGCCCTAAGCGACTTTCTTGCCTTTGACATCCTTTGCTCTAGCCTTGTCCTCAACATCTAGAGTCCCAACGAGCTCAGCGATGCTAAACTCTTGCCTCTTATGTTTCAGAGAAGTTGCAAAGTCAGACCAAGATTGTGGCAACTTTGCAATCATGCAACCTGCCACAACTTGTCAGGAAGTACACACCCATACAGCTCAAGTTCCTTCACCAGTGCCTGTATTTCATGAGCCTGTTCGACTACTAGACGGTTCTCAACCATCCGATAGTCATGAAACTGCTCCATGACATACAGCTCAGAACCAGCGTCAGAAATGCCATAACGGGCCTCAAATGCATCCCACATGGCTTTTCCAGTCCGAAGCTGCACATAGGCGTAAATGAGAGAGTCCCCAATGACACTCAACAAAGTAGCCTTGCACGTGGTTTCATCGTGCTCAAAAGCACGTTGCTCGTCATCAGTACGTGCACCAACAGCTTGCTGAAGAATCACATAAAAACAATGCATAGCAGTCAACTACAGAATAGTTTTCTGACGCCATCTCTTATAGTGTGTGCCCTCAAATGGTGATGGTTTTAGTAAACCCGCAAAGCCAACAGATGAAAATTGCCTAAAATCACGTTTTTGGATTGTTAGAATTTTAGGCAAATTCATGTTTAATTTAATCCATAAAATTGACTTAATCACAAATAGCCTGACATCATATATGTGCTTGTTTGACCAAATCATCATGAACATCAATATAATGCTAACCAGCAAGGTATGACAAGCATCACCGTTCAAATAAAACATGTCTACCATATGGTTAACACTAACCAGCAAGATCGTGATTTTGACGATAAAAATAAGAAGTCATTTGAAGAGGTTATACCCTGCGGCAGAGCCGGAAGCACCCAAAAAGGATATGGTGCTTTGTCGTTGTAGTCGTCCCGCTCGATGCAGTGCAGGTTGGAAGCCGTGAAGACCGCGTCACTGGGAAGAAGATGATCAGCAGCGCCTTGCGGGAAGGAGGAGACGGAGTGGACAGAGCGAGTAGTTGTGCCGCTAACGGACACTCCCCAAAAACGTGATTGCCGTCCTCACCCGAGCAGGTGAACCCGATGGACGGAGACGTTCCGGAGGCGTACTCTTCCATCTCGTGTGCGCGCCGGAGATGGAACGGAGAAGCCCTTGCTACTCGATATGTGGATGTAGTGCCAACAAAATGAACTGAGGTGAAGAATCTCGAATGATAGCCGGAGCTGAGGAAACCGGAGAGACTCGACCCTTCAGTAGCGGCGGCCCAGGATACTCGTGAAGAGGGAGAGGAAAGGGCGGACGTTACAGGAAACTCCCGTAATTATGGCGATTCATTGACAAAAATAAAGCCACGCACGCACGTCTGTTCGTCAGCCTCACCACACCCACGGCCCGGCCGTCGCCAGCGGCGGCGCGCGCGTGTGGCAGCCAGCTATGCTTTTCTCATCATGTCAAAGTAACCGGTCATGGACCAATTACTTAAGTCAAGTCAACCCTCAGTCAAAATCCCATTTGGTATTAAACCATTCAATGCACATTATTTGGACCATAGAGTTTATTAGATTTATTAAATATTTAATGGGCCAAGCCCAAAATATATCTAACAGAGACAGGCACTACTGGAAAACAGAAATTTTCTGTTGGTAAAACCCAACAAAAAAAAACAAAAACCGACAGAAAAAAGGGAAATTTAATTTTTCTGTCGGTTTACCGACAGGAAAATTCCGACAGGACTAGGTCGACAGTAAATTTGCAATTTTCTGTCGGGAATGTATTTTTCTGTCGGTGGAATATTTTTCCTGTCGGGTTGCGCCCGACAGTATAATTTAGTTCCGACAGTTTTAAAAGTAATTTTTCTGTCAGTGTATTCCGACAAAAAAAATACATCTGACCGACAGAAAAAATATAATTTCCTGTCGTTTTTGCGGCGACAGAAAAAGGAGTTCTTACCGACAGGAAAATGAACCGACAGAAAATGTGGATAACCCTGTCATATCCGCCCCGACAGTAAATAACATCATACCAACAGAGAATATATTTTGTTCATTAATTTTCATGAGAAAAATCATAATAACAGTACATGACAATCAATTCCACAAACACATCCAACACATGCACAAACAGAATTAGGTGTCCACAAATATATACATTGCATCATTTCTCATGATCCACATCCCATACATAGATTAGATGCCCACATATGGCGTCACTAGCCACGAATTAAGATTGCCACAAGTCCTACATCCACAGCTACATAGTTAAGACGCCCATAGGCCTCACATCTACAACTACATAATTAAGATGTCTATAGGGCACAAAAGCATCCACTAGTTGATAAGTCTTTCCCAAAAGCTTGCATCAACTTCTTAGCTGCACCTTTACCATCTAAAGGTTAGAAGTGGCAACTAGCAACAGCCACTACGACAAACACATCCTACCTTCAAGCATGCTGTCCACTATTCCAGTTCCCATGACCATGCTGGCTCTATGTCGGAGTCATTGGGATTGTCTTTGTGGCCATCTGCGGCATTGTCATCATAAGTTGATTCCGAGCCAACATGAGAAGAATCAGTGGCTTATATTTATGAAGAGAAATATTAGTTAGGTTGGTACAGGGTAGTAGTAGTTTTCAAGAGCATACTGACATATTTACGAAACCATATTTAGATGACCAAAGCATGCTGTCAGAAACCAAAACTTTTAAGCTAGAGCATACTGACTATATTTGGAGCTCAACCATTATTACTAAATTAGTTCAATTTAAGTCCAGTAGCTATGCAAGAATCAAGATGAGGCCACTTCCTCACGGGTGGACTGCATGTTGCCATTCTGAATACCACATCAAGACTATAGTCATATAGTTGCCAAATCTAAGGAAAATGGGGAAGTTGCGCTAGTTGTACTCACAATTCCATGCGTTCTTGCTGCTGATGCATCTTTTTGTAGCCTAGCATTTTCTCGTCGTAGTTCTGCATTTTGTCGGGCCAACATTTGCATTGAAACTGGAATTGATTGACTTGCCTTACTCTCCTTCGCAGCTGCTCTGACATCAGCTGCCCTAACAACACCATATCCTATAGCAAAGCGCCCATGGGTGGTCAGAGAACCCGACACGTCATACAACACCTTTGCATTCAACTCTTGCTCATGTTCTGGCCCTTGCCCTTGTTCCACCTCTTCCATATCCTCATGTTCTTCATGTTCCCCATCCTCTTCATGCTCTTGTGTAGCCCTCTTAACCATTGCTATATAGTATCCTACAATCAATTCCAAAAGTAGTTAAGTAGCATTGAATTGTGAAGTCAACTTAGGGCTGTAAGAAAACACATATTTTCATATTTTCTACCAATCTACAGAACAAGTGAATTTCAGAACATGCTTTGCTAGGGACAACATTTAGGATTCACATACCATGCGTTGTTGTGCTTTGTTGCTGTTGATTGGACCGATATTACCACTGCTATCAATACTTCTCATGCCAGCTTTCATCGCAGCAAATGCATTGACAGGGGTTGCCTTATGTGGTCCAAACTTAAGTCCCTGCAAATATACAAGTTTTAGTATTACGCATCCAAAACTGACATCCAAGGACTAAAGTGACATAATGCTAATGTGACATACTAGAACTTGTTGTGTCTCTGTGAAATTTCTAGAGCCTCCATGGGTTTGAGCAATATCATCAGAACTGAAGCAACATTCCTATCCTATCTTCCGTTTTGTCTTGTACTCCTCTGAGCACCAATAGGCACAAAGAATGGGCCACACATCATCATTGAACCAGTCCAGCCTGCCCAACTTGTATTCCTCATATTCCAGCTCCATTATGCAGGCTATTGTATCTTTTAAACTTTCACCCTTTTTCCTGGAGTATGCCTTCACACAATCCACATGGGCTTGATACATAATGTCCCTCACCTTTTTTTTCAAATAGGTCTCAAGAACATGATCCGCCTCTGCTTGATGATCTTCTGCAACTTCGAATAATTCCTGCACATGAATAATTCCACATTAAAATTTTATACATTTCTTTGACAAAAGAAACTTGAATTGTGAAGACTGGTTAAGAAATTCAAGTTCTTATGTACAATGTCTCTTACCCAAAACATATAAATCACACGTTCCCCATTTGTCATGTTATCTTTACCCACAGGACCAAGAAAATAGTCATTCCATTCTAGAGCTGGCCGCTCTCTGATCAGTAAACCATCCTCAGCCTTATCTTGAAGCTTTCCAGGGTACTCTCTCTTGAGAATGACACCAAGCTGAGTAGTGTATTTGTAAGGGGGCTTACAGCCATGGTCGGTGTAGTCGGCATAAGCAAATTGACTGTACATAAATGAAAGATGCTTTCATAAATAATAATTAAAACTGGAAGCTAACAGTATGAATTAGTTGATAATTTACTCACGAGTCACCCCTTGGTTTAAGAACCACCCGACCAGTTTTTGGAAGCGGTTTTAGTTTGGTTCTAGTCCCTGGCTTCCTTCCTCCTTTTTTAGGAGGCTCTACTTCTGCAGGGGCAGCAGGTCTAGTCCTTTGTGAGGAGCCATCAATAGTGCCTGTTCCTTGAGATGCACATGTTGGGGTGGCTGCTCCTTGAGAAGCACTCGTTTGGGAGCCATGCCCCCTAGGAAGGCGACTTCTACGTGCATGACAAATCCAACGAGCCATCTGCACAGGAACGATGAGTTAGAATATTCTATTCAAAAGTAAACATCAACAAATAGAAATCAACAAATATATGTAATACTAAAAGTAAATCATCAAAATAAGGCATCAATGGCTGCAGAATACATAACACCAAGTTCAGATTAACATCACTAAGTTCAGATTACATAACACCAAGTGCAGATTAAAAAACAGAAAATAGAAGCAGAATACATAACACCAAGTTCAGATTTAATATCCAATGCTTCCCCCAAATCAATAACAAAGGTACCATCCAATCCATCCTCTTGATAGACATCATGTATTACATGTTCAGAACTCGTGGACTCATCATTTGTAGCATTGAGAGGTACAGATGCATTGAGAGGTACACATCCATGAGGAGTAACTTGACTAGACAACACAAATGGATCAAAACTTTTAGAAAAACAGCACAAACACACAAAGAAAAAGGCCTAAGCGAAGTGAAATATCAAATTTAAACTTGAGTAACTTTTAGTAATTTATCCTTACTCGTGGACTCATCATGTTAGTGTTTTAGAAAAACAGGACAAACACACAAAGAAAAAGGCCTCTCCATAGATCACCTCAATCAAAGCACACAAATATCAAATTTAACCAAGCAGATCTAGAGATTAACCGCAGAATCCGAGAAAGAAACAATGCTTACCCTCTTAGGTGGAAGTAGCAGAATCTGAGACGATGATACTGGCTGCTCTGGCTCCTTCGCTGCGGGCTATTTCGCCTCCTTGTTGTGTTTCTCCTCCACCTAGGGCTCCGTTCCGGGCACCACTGACTGCAGATTCGTGGTGAGAAACACCTTCACAAGCAGATCTGGAGATTAGGCCATTAGGGTTATGGGTTTCAGCAACTTGGAGGCGGGATTGAGGAACCCGTGAACACAACAGTACTAGAGACTGGAGATGAGGATAATACCTCCAATGCAGCTGTAGGGAAGCGAGCCACCGCCTTGGGTCGGACCGTCGGAGCGAGGGTGTTGGGGGCGGACGGAGACGCGAGGCTCGGCAGACGAGAGCCTGGCACCTGAGCACCCCGGCGACGCACAGACTGAGCTGCGCGGGAGAGGGGTGGTGTACGCACGCGGAAGGGCAGCGCGAGGAGAGGTCCGGCGAGGTGTGGCGCGTGGAGAGGGCCGGCGAGGTGCAGCGCGAGGAGAGGGCCGGCGAGGGGCGGTGCGAGGCCAGGGGCCTGGAGCCCTGGCCGCGCGTGAGTGGTGAGGCGGCACGGAAGCGAATGACGTTTGACGAGGAGCCGCAGCCTCACGAGCGATGGGGAATTGGGGATATACGTTTGGGATTTTTTTTTATTTTTGTTAATTATAAATGGGTCACGGGAGGGCTTGGGTGACGATGCTAGCTGCCCTTCTTTTTTTTGGTTTGGCGCTCAACGATGGGTTTGGGCGTTTTGGGTTGGCGCCACATGCTCGGACTGGCGGCAAGTTTGCGCGCCTTGCATTTTGCCAGCAATTTTCTGTGTGTTAAAAGAATACTGACAGAAATAAACTATATTTTCCTGTGTGTATATAATTATCCTGTCGGTAACATGTATACCGACAGAAAAAATATGATTTTTCTGTCAGTTGCTTAATATTTCTGTTGGTTTGTGATAACCGACGGGATAATTCCAATTTTTCTGTCGGTTCCGGTTTTACCGACAGAAAATTTTTATTTTCCAGTAGTGAGGGGGAGTATCCAATAGCTTGCTGATATTTTTTATACAACATGGAAGAGAGAACATAAAAATGAAGTCGCTAGGGACAAGTGAGTAGATAGTCTCGCATAGCTTTCTATAACACCTATGTATATCTCTCTTCTCCACAACTTGTGCACCTCGGTAGTTTGTTATTCCATCATGCATCCATGTCAGCTGGCGATTTTGACAGGCCATTGCGGACACCCTAAGTACCACGTCAAAACTATAAAGGATAGCAAAAGCATCATCAGGAGGCCTACAGGGCGGCAAGGAGAATAAGAACAAAGTTCCAGTAGTGGCCTTAGTAGACCCTCTAAATCAAGGAGCCCAAAAGCCCCGCCCCACCCTCCCCCCTCAAACCTATTTTTCCAAGGCCCATGTAGATACCTCTGCATATCTATGGGACCCTGCCCTCTCTCAATCTTGTCTAGCCCTAGTTGATTTCTATAGCCCAGAGTCCTCACTGACCCATGCATCCCCAAAACTCACCCTTTTCCACACTTCTGTCGACGTCGCCGGTGCTAGAAAATGAGGTGACAAATCAAGCCTCTTTGGCATGAATAAGGCACAGGTTCCTCTCTAGCTTTCCACTTGCAGGACCTAGCCTCCCTGTTCCTCCTAGCCACATTGCACGGCCTCCCAGCCCTCTCTCCCCTTATCGGTCGTCCCACCATTACAATAAATCTAGGCTCCAGTGATAATAAACTTTTATCATTGATCAGCACAGAAGATTTGTGGCACTTGCATGAAGAATATTGGTTTATCATCTACCATCCGTCTCTAATCATGTTCAATGACGGTTTTCAACTTTTTGTCACAGATCCTACGATGATAATGTTTTATCGCTAATTTTATGATGATGATGCCAAAATGACAAGAACTTTTAGCGATGGTAGTACCATGTGAGACAATTATCTAACGTGGTGTTAACAAGGCAGTAAAGCCTATAACAAATTGTTTGCTTATAACTTATTTTTTTAGTGGAGTTTGGTTGTAACTTATCCTTTTTTTTTAGCAAAGTTTGGTTATAACTTATCGTGAGGCTTAGTAATGGTTAGTTGGGCCACAACCCCATTTTACAGTTCAATTCTATTCAGACAAC
>DXKC01003297.1:0-13681 GCA_031170775.1 Cymbopogon citratus
GCAGAGAGAGAGAAGCCGAAGCGGATTTGATGGAGTGGATGGATGGATGGTCGGGGAGAAGGAATAAATAAACAAGCAAAGGCGAAGAGAGAGAAAGTGAGTGCTCCACTGCTCCATCCAGAGAAGAGAGAGACAGGTAGAGAGAGTGAAGCTGATGAGTGTTCCAGAGAGAGAAAGAGAGAGAGAGAGAGAGAGCCTCCTCTCCTCTCGCATTTGTTGGTGGCGAGTGGTGGCCCGCGCGCGGACGTGTTGACCCGTCACGAACTCACTCGGAGCCGGAGAGAGAGAGAGAGACAGAGGAGGAAGGAGACGATGGAGTCCTGTCCTGCGAGGCAGGGATCGATGCTCCCTCGTCGCAGCCGTCCATGGCAGCGGCGGACGGCCGGGATGGTGTTGCCGACCTGGTGACGGGTCGCCGTCGGCGGAGATGCGGTGGTGGCGGTGCTGGACGGATCGGGATTGCTTTCCTGTTGACTCCCGTTGCAACTTTGGTGTCTTCATTCACTGTTTCTCCTTGTCCTCTGCGTGCGTGCGTGTGCCTTGGGTTGCACTGCACTTCACCTAATTTTGGCATAACGGAGCAAGGACGGAAAAAATATACAATTTTAATTTTTCTTGAATCCGTAAAAGGTTTATGCATGCATTTTTTATATTAAGAAGAAATTGTTTTTATATTTACGTTGAGCGCTCTCTGTTGGTAGGAGAAAGGGTTACATTAACACGCTGCCTATATCATCCAACATTTATTTTGCAGTAAAAAGAAATATATATATCTGTATGGGGCTTTATTGAGAACTGTTGTAGTTTGATGATAGATTAGTAGATTTTTTTTTTACCAATTTAGGGAAATGTGACTGTGAGAGGAGGAGCTGACTAGCTAGTTGATAGCGGTGTGGTTTACTGTTCACCGCGTGTTTACTCTACACGTGGCACAGATCCATGCAGCTCTAAACACTTTTGGAGACTTCACATACCTTTTTATGGGTAACTATTGCATGATGTAAACAAGGCTCATGCTGATGGCATGTGTGTTCCTTTTTTTTTGTTTTATTTCTTTCCACAGAACAAACGAAGCCTGCAAAAGTGAATAAAAAAAAGGGTTCTGCAAAAGAAGATATATTTTCCTGGAGGCTGAGAAAGATCTGAATGGCCATAGAGTTCGGCGGCAACGAAATGGAACCGGCACCATAGAATTGGGAACCAAAACATTGCATTATTCTGTTCCACATACAAACAGGTGGTACGGTGCGAAAAAAATATAGAGACAAAAGGACAGAACAGAGCAGATCTCTGAAAAAATTTCAGAGATGGAACAGTAAGGAAAAATTAAGGGTGAAAGCTGCTGCCGTATGGTAGTGATTAGGTTACTATCATGCCGTGGGGGTGTGAGTAATCATTGTAGAAGACACAAGTGCTCTACTTGGTAGCCTGTGCAATTATGTTCCTCAATGAGCCTGCCTCCTCCTTTGCGGCTTCCACCAAAGCGTCCTGCAAACACACACACACACACGCTTATTCCACCATGCCATGATAGACCATCACGCTCCAATCCTTAGTGCATTTCACATGATCGAGCACATGAACATGCATGCTGGCAGCTTAATCCTTTCCATTGTACTGACAAGCTAGAAATTGACACAGTCCAACCAGTATATTAAGGACTATAATACAGTGCACCTTTTTGTTAAAAGTTTGTCTCTTGTGCATCCACATGGTTATGCCAACAAAGGAAAGGCAGAGAGCACTCATGTGCAGTTAGAAAATGCTCAGTTTTATACTACTCACATCGCTTCTGAACTCAAGATAAAATAAAATAGATAAGCTACACCTGTGTAGTTACTAGACGTAGCACCGATTTCTTGTTTGATTCTTGAAGTTCACAGCAATCAAAACCTCGTCCAGTATAAAGTACGCCTGCAAAATGCAGAAAAAAAAAGAGGAGGTCGAAGTGCTCTGGTATTGTAGCAAATATATGGTCGGCAGAAAGAGACACGCCTAATAATAGACATATATATCAAAGTTTTCGCACCTTATGAAAATTGAATATCAGATCAAGCTCACAGACCTGCATGCAGTATGACAAAGACAGCAGCCATCAGGAAAATGGGTCTTAGAACTGGGGTGGGAAGGTAAGCAAAGGATTTTGGAGGTCTCACATTGCCAAAGTACCGGTCCAATATCTCAACATAGTGATGGATGATTTGAAGGGTTTCCAGTTCATTGTCAGCAGGGTCAATGCACATGCAGAAATAAAGGCTAGCATACCTGCAGGATGGTGCATTATTTGCAGCAACAGATTAGATATGCCATCAAGGGTATAATCAGTGTTACGTTCCAGCTGATTAATACAGAAATTTGCAAGCGCTTCGCCTTTTATATTACTGGTTACTAACAATCAGGATTCAGGAACGAAAAGGTTCATAGAGATCATTCATCAGGCATTACAACTCCTCACCTCTTGTACACAACTCTGTAACCTTGCCAGTCAACAAAATTGCACAGCTTGGGGCCTCTTGTCAGAACGAGCGTACTTATCTCTTTGATGATCTTGTGAATGAAGAAAAGCAAGTGATAAACCATGGGATACATTTGCATGCAATTTACTGTAGGCCCTAGCCAAAACAATGGTAAAACTGCAGTGGAAACCCTGCCGGTGTATACTATACCTTGGATCTCTGCTTCTGTGGGTATGGAGTGTACCATTTCGTCAGCCTCACCTTCCCCTGCCTGCTGATGAGGAGCACAAAATGTATCTGACAACAAAGCAACAACAACAAAAAAAAGGTTATGTTGCTACATGAAAACGAAATTCTCCTTTCCTCTCTTCAGCCTCAAACGTCCAGGAAAAAAAACAAGGAAATTAAGCTGGCAAACACTCGAAATCTGGCTTTTGAGCTCATGCATGATGAGCTCAATTTCCCAGGTTCTTCAGCACTGATCATGTTCGGGAAAACCTTGTGATTTCATTCCCTGACATACGGGCCACTTCCTAGTCCCTCTCTAGTTCGCGATCCCGAGGCGTTTTTGCAAGATATTATGATCGTGATTATTAATCGCCGATCCGCTGGTTTACGCATGATTATTGTTCGCGATTCAAAACAGTCTGAAATTGATCTGGAAATACGTTCTCGAATACAGCAGATTCAGAAGCAAGCGATTGCAGATCTCGAGCGACATTTCGGGCGGCAAGATTATTAGCCCAGTCTCAGTGGAGGTTTCATCAGAGTTTCATGGCATTAAATATGCTGATATGGCACAGTATTAATGAAGAGAGAGGTGATAAGAGTTTCATGGGAGCAGAGAGAGTTTTATCCACATGAAAAAAATAAATATGTTGGAAACTGTGTGATGAAATCCCCATTGAAATTGGCCTCAGAGAGCAATTAACGACACCTTCTAATTCGCCCTCGGTGACATCGAAGACGAAGATGGGAGCGAATCGAGGCATGCATTTCAAATGGGAATGTGGGATTGAGGGCGTGGATTACCATGATTCGAGATGGCGACGCCTGACAGGCCTTGCTACCTTTCTCTGAAGAAGAAGATTGTGGACCGTCGCCGACGTCGATAGCCGCCGCCACCGCCGCAGGAGATGATCGTCGACGAGACGACGAGAGAGGAGTTGAGGCCTTCACGAACGGTTTAATTTCTTGGTTGATCTCTCCCACTTCGCGCGGCAACCCTCGGGCAGTCTATGCATGTGGGCCCTATGGGTGGGCATATATCCGCGCGAATGGGGCCACATGGCCACGTCTCGGCCACTACGCGCATCAAATCAAATATTCAAATTGCTGCAGATGTTTTTAAAAAAGGAAAAAAAGAAAGAAAAGAAACGAGGCCCGTTTGTAATTGTGCTGTTCCTCATCGTTATAAATTTGCTACGAGATGTAAAATTTATTTTTGAACAAATACAAGCATAATTTAAAATCAAGCCCGTTTTAGGAGCTACAAGTTCAGAGTTGAAACTCTCTTTTCTTTTAGGCGGTAATGGTGGAGATCCCAAACTCAGGGTAGTACAAAGGAGGCACAAGCATAGCATGCCATGTTTTGAGAACAATGTGTATGTAGGGAACATTAGGATAAGAAGACCAACATTGCCAATTTAAAGGGGATTTTTCTTTAATTACATAATACGCAGACGTCCACGGCATGCATATACACTTACCCCTATGAACACATCACGAAAACCCTCCACCCACGAGCAGCTCCGAAGGTTGATATAGCTCCAAAAGGGCTCCCTCATGGCCTATTTGGTATGGCTCCAGGAGAGGCTCTCTTCTGTTGAGCCACATCGAATGATTGTGTAAAAAACGGCTTCAGCAACAAAGTTGGAAAAAAACAGATAAACCACCTAAACTATAAGACAAGTGCATCACCAGACCATACAAATGCAGCTTATCATTGGTGTTTTTCGTGCCATCAAAACCTGATAGGCAGCTCATCACTGGATAGTGATTACAAAATGGGTGGGGAGGGGGGTTATCTCTAGTATTCATATTTACAATTTACAGGTTAAAATGTACAACGTATAAGAAACTGCTTACAGTTGATTCTGGACTGCATAGTTCTGATCTGATGCCATTATTAAGGTGTGTTAATCCTCCATGAAGTATCATGCTGTTGAGAAACCAAGTCTCCAGAATGACAATGGATAATCTAGCTGGAAGATGAATACTTTGCTCACCTCGAGCAGTAACTAACCCTTTTTCAGCTATAGCCTGGTAGTAGGACTCACTATCGTAAATCCATGATTGAAGAATTAACAGAGGAATTTCTGAGTAACAAAAATTGCTGTGGCAAGCTCTTCTGTCAAAAGAGGTTCATCTGAGTGAATCTGCAGCTGTGATGCACAGCAGCCATGTTTCAGTGAGAACAATTTGAGATTCCCATGGTACTATAGCTATGCAAAGTAGCAGAGATCATATCTCTTGACTCATGTCAAATACATGTTGCTTTTGTTGGAACGATGGCATCTTGATTCGGCGAAATGAAGCACAGCGATCTTTCTTCAATGGAATCAGTTTACCAGAAAATAAACTACCTATGATCCAGCTTGCTGTCTGCAAGGAAAAATGAGGATTATATTCACCGAAGAGGCTAAATTGTGCATTAAAACATTAAGGTAAAATTAATGTTCCTCTGCTTTGTAGAGTGTAGAACATTTTTCCCCACATGGGCAATAGTAGATCAAGACCTTTCAGATTATGAACACTAAACTTTCTTCATAAAATTAAATTTACACATTCAAGCGACAGTTGCTCTATGTTCAATTGTAACAGATATAATGTGTTAATCAACTAACCGCTGTCTTTATGTCATGCTCCAAACCACAATAGCTTAGATGACGAGACGCAGTAGCTGTGCTTGCAACAAGAATGATTCCATGCGATGTACTTCCATCCTTCAAGCATTGAACTAATCCATGAAGAGATATAAAAACTTGGCCACCTCCATGCTGTGGAGAAAAATGATATTAGACAAGGGAACAAGCTGGGCACCTCCATGCTGTTGGAAAGAAATGGTACATAAGGGAACAGGCTTCAAGTTATACCACCCGAATGTTCACTGGAACAGGGATTGGGTTCCACTAATCCAAGTAAAATTCCCCCCAAAAAAGAAGTGAAATACAACAAGAGTCTAATAAGATGGTGTATCACAAATCTCACACGATAACCTATGGGGATATTGTTTGACTGACAAGCCTTCCATAATCACTAATTGATCTACAGCAGCTCACACCAGTACACCACAACAGGATGTAGGGTGTCCAGGCAGCTCTAGTAGGGTTTCAATTTGCTGGCAACATAGCAGCAATGCATTGCATAGTGGCTTTAAACACTGTGATAGGTGCCTATTTGAAGGGGCATTTACACATGTGCAAGTGTGGGTGTATGCAGTAATTCGTTTGCTTTTCTCTTTGATAAATATAATAGCACACAGCTCCCGTACATGTTCAAGAAAGAAACATATAATTTTCAGTTTTTTATTATGCATGCAACATACCTTGACAATGTTGGAAAATTTTGAACAGAAGCTGGTTTTGCCATGGATCAAGAATCCTATTCCATCAAATATCAATGTATTACATTTTGGGTGAAGTGGGCGGTCAAATGACAAATTATGCTTCCGGACATTCCTTTGTCGAATTAAATACCTAGCAAAAGGATATAACAAAATATGATGAGCATCAAGGATGAACATTCATAGTTTATAAACAATGGGCAGCATAGCAAAATTTCCTGCCAACATATCAGGTTCTCAAAATAATATCAACACAAGTACACAACAGCCTAGTGTCATTGCCGTGTTTAAGAAGAAAATGAGCAGCTTTCAGTATACTGACCTAAAAGCATCTAGTCTAGACTTAAATATGGTATAAGCTTTTCATATTTACAGTGAAAATTAAACTAGTGTTGAACTGTGCCCCTGTTAGGAAACCATTCACAATATAAATGTTAGGTAGACTATGATAGTTGACATAGTCACATGCAGTTAGAATGGTCAAGCTCATTAAACATGTAAGCCTGAGTTCGAGGTTGACATAGCTTAGCCTGAAATTAAAAGAAAAGAAAAGGAAGCTGTAAGCCTGAGTTTGAGGTACTGCACAGAACTACTACAGAATGACAAATCTTATGAAAGTCCATAAACATAGTATAAGTGGTAACTTTGCCTTGATTACTCCAAGAAAGGTATGGAACAATGAATGTTCATGAATAAATATGCACAAGAATATCAAAAGATTATTTTCCAAAGGGTAGGCATTTTGCAATGTGTATACAGAAGCTTCCAAAGATATGCAGTGATGCTAGGAGCCTAGGAGCTTGCCTTACTTTCCAGGTGGCAGCATGACACCAGTTTGAAGAGAATCGAAGAGCCAATTCGGATTCAATATCCAGGCATCGATAGCACAGCCATATAAGAACTTAGCTGTTGACACCTGATGCAACAAAAATCTAAATCATCAATAAAATACAGTACAAATATAAGTTGACAATTTTGAACTGGGACTCGTGATTCCTACATGTAATTATGAAAGACACAAGATAACGAATAGATTGACCAAAACACTGAAAGGAAATAAAATAGCAAACCTTTTTTGGGGAAAGTACTATGGGAGGCTTCCATCTTGGAAACTCAGCCATGTTCTTTCTTTTATCAAGTGGGATGGGTGGCACTTTAGAAAGTACATAGCCACCAGATTTTCGTATGAGGGACTCAATTTCTTTTTCCTTCTGATTAGGAAAGCCAGTCAACAGAAACTCTACTCCTTGAAATGTGGCTTGTTTATTATCAGTGTACTCTCTGGCCTCAGACGTCTCTCCTGTTCTGCTATCTGATCCTGCAAGAATTCACAAGTGAGGATTACCAGAAGTTTTTTTTTTTGGATATATTGGAGTATATCCCTCAAGACTGAACACAAATATTAAAAAGAAAACTTACGACTGAATCTTGATTTAGTCAGGATCCTTCTGCTGCTCTTGGTTCTTTTGCTACTACGCTTTGCTTCTGAAAATTGAACCCTTTTTCTTTTAAGGTTCTGTTTACCAACCAAATTCTCTGTTGATGGAAAGACATCCCGTGGGACCTGCAGCTCCCTGATTTGATCCCCACTGTCATCCTGAGTATGATCTGTCTGCTTCTGAACTGCAGGAAAATCTTGCAAATTTTCAGCTCCGGCACCATTTTCTATGAATTCCTTAGCAGCTTGCACACGCTGTACATTCTTATTTAGAAGAATGGGTGTGGATCTCTCCAGCTGACAAACTGGAACATCAGCATTACAATTTGAAGTACTTCCCAATATGTTTGACTTAGTTGCAAATGTGCTAAAAGGCCTTAGTGAACTGTATTTTCTTCGCTTGAATGAAATATTAGAATCTGCTAGCTTAACTAAAGGCACACATGATGGACCAGCATCCCCATCCAGGTATTGCATCCTAGGAAATTCTTTGGTGTGCATAAATTCTTTCTCCTCTCCTTTACTATGTCCGTGTTTAGGTGTCAGACAAGTGGGACCTTCATTGCATTCACTCTTTTTGCACAAAGGAGCCTGGTTACTCGGAACTTCATGGCCTTCATCGCAAGATATGCTACACGGAACAACGGAACATAAAGGATCCACCTGTGACAAGCTCGAACATACTACTTGGCAATGGCAACACAACTCTTCAGTTTCTGCACGATGATTTTCTTCAAGGAAGCCTTCAGCTTTGTAATGAACAGATGCCCTTGAAGAGGCGACAATTTCCATGGATGATGCTCGAGAAGTAGGATGGCACTTATCCATGCTAATTGACTCAGAAATGTAGCTATTTTCTTCCTCAAACAAACCTTTTACATGCTTCTTTATGCCAACATTCGTCTGTGCAGCAACTCCTGCAACTTCCTGGAAAGAAATGTATGTAGTAATGAGAATATGAAGAAAGCAGATGGGAAAGGTTCATGAATTGATAAGTTTATTATGATACTTTGCATTCATACCACAAGATACCAGAAGAAATGATCGGTCACAAAGTTACCTTATGAACATTTTGGTATGCTGCTAGAGCTCCCAAGGTTCCATGCAAAGCAGCATTGTTTTGAGTTGGCGCCTGTAGGACAGTTTTCTTGTTTCTTGAGCATGAAACTGTTTTACATAGAGCTGCTTGCTTTACAGAATCAGAGCACAGAGTTGGTTCATTTGGTAGCACACCTGCTGACTGATTATTTAGGAACGTATCAGATACATGATCATCACTATCAGCATTTTGGCTATTCCATTTTTTATTTTGCCTCTCAGAAGAAGAATCCCATAAGATGTGTGCGTCTGCATCACATGGGGGACAACTAGGATGAGAATTTTGTTGCTTCAAATCGCCTGTGTTCTGATCTTGAGATGAACAAGCAATATGTACAAGAGACAGACCAACATCTTGGTATACGTCAACCATTTCAGACTCATCCAATTCTGCAAGCCAACAAGTCTCATCAAGACCATCTTCTGAGGATCCACAAGCATGTTCTGGTTCCTCAAAGCAAAATTGTTTCCGGGCTTCTTTCACATGTAGAGCAGCTTCTATAGCAGCTGCAGCCGATTTATCAGACTTAGAATCAAGTATCATCTCTGCAATAACCATGGCCTCAGATGCAGCAATAGATAGTTCAATCGCATCATTTACATCAACATTACGGAGTTTTCGAACATCAACCTTTCCACCATAGACATCATGTCTTTTATGTCTGTTTGTATCAAGTTGTTTACTGATTTCCTTGCAAGCCACTTCTGTCACTGTCAGTGTATCAGCTTGAGGATTGTTAGCCTCAAACTGATTCTGGGAGACAGCATTGACCTCTTGTTCTTGACCATCTGCACAAAAGCCCTCGGGAGCTTTGCATGTATCAGAGTTTGGCATTTGAGGATTACCATTGCCTTCAGCTAGGGAGGGCTGTGCAGCACTTTCTGAAGACAGACGCAAAGAGAAAGGTAGTACCTGTAGAGGGGAAACAACTAAGACGTTATAACAATGCAACACAGGATCTGGTTGTGCTGTAGAAAGAAAGAGTCAGCATAGTTCAGCTACAACAACCCAAGTTTGCTACTATTAAATAACTTCAGAACTCAGTATGCAATCCACCTTTCATCAAAAAAAGTATGCAATCCACCAAGGTGAACAACAGTCAGTCAGTATGAGATCAAAACATATAAGTCAATATCATGAAAATAATAAAAGGCATCAAGCTGAAGAAATGTTAATGCACATTTTGAAATCAACGGATTAATATCAGTAGTAGAGATTTCTTTCAAAATGTCAGCAGTAGAGATGAAAATGGAGGACACCATAAAAGAATTCCTAGCCCTTCATTGACAATACGATAACCGGCAAAAGAGATATAAGCAGACTGTCAAAGTGTGCACTAAGTAACAAACCACTGTATTATCTCAGAAGAAAAGGTGTTATTTATGTGGGATTAGGATTGAAGGCTACATGTAATATTCCGGCAGTAGTACCAAGGCTGAATTTGATCAAAGTAAAGAACAATGGCATCCTTACATTACTGCTGACTGGTGGACTTGGAACCGTGTCATCATCTCCTGACAAGTGCAAGATGAACCCACTATAACCACCCGTGGCATTCTGACAATCCTGACGCTCCTGTGAAGGGCGTCCCACAAACGCACAATTCTGCAACTCGAGGAAGAGACCAAGGCACATCACAAATGACAGTGGTATTCAGACTGGATTTCAGTATGTTATTTCCAATCAAATGAAACACCTCGGATTTTATTAAGATCTTCAGTAACAAAAACATAATAGCTATCAACAGATTCGGAGCCAACCAGTGCAGAAAATAAGAAGAGCACCTGACAAGAAGGCGATGAAACGGCGGTAGTGGTATTCCGGTGGTCACCAACCGTCGGCGTGCCGTACGGCTGAAGCCATTGCGGGAGCCAAGCAATATCCTGAAAAAAAAAACAATACCGGAAAGTTTTTAGAAACGGAAGCATTCCCCGGTTCCCATCTTGCTCCAGAGGGAAAAACTACAGGCCCTCAAGGCCTCATCCGTTCGACGGAGCAAGAGGGAAGGGAAGCAAGGAGGAGAGACTGGAGAGTGGGCGGGAGGGAATGGAAGGAGGAAGAGGAGGAGGAGAGGGGGGTGGAGGGTTACCTCAGAGAAGCGCGGGGAGTGGTATCCGCAGATCGACATGGCGGCCGGATCGAGCAGTCGCCGCCGCCACGGGAGGAAGCAAGGGCGGCAGGACCGCAGGAGCCAGGAGGGCTTTCTCGTTTCTTTCGTTTTTTTTTTTTTAATTGTCTGACTCCCCGCCACTACGTTTTGCGACAGGGAGGGCCGGAGGGGAGGACCGGCGGCGGCCGGCGGGCGGCGGGCGAACGAAAAGCCCTCACTTGCTGACAACTGGGCCAGATCTTTACTCCATCCATCCGTCCCAAGTTAAGATTGGGTAGGTTTATAAAAACTACTGCTAACATTTGTATCTCTAAGTAAGTTTATATTGTAAGAATAATTTAATTACCTATTTGATGATATCTGATTATGTAACATAACTATTAATATTTCCTATTATATATTTGCTCCAAGTTAACAAAATTGTTTCATTTCTTAAAAAGTGATAATGGCACTTATCTCAGAATGGGAGTAGCCCTCGTCTGGCAAAATAACTTACATCTTTCTTTCTGAGAAGTCAAAACTTTTTTTTTTGAATTACATAAGTACACTCACATGCACGCACCCTAAACTCTTAAACTTTTTTTTGAATTACATAAGTACACTCACATGCACGTTTTCACTTTTTTTAGTGGCGGAGAGCTCTAAACGTTTTCCTCTTTATAATACAAGTACTAGCCTAGAAAAACACTTTCAGTTTTCCCTGCACGCACCGCGACTGCCAAGCCACACGATGCCCCTAGTTTAGCATTTGGGTCTGCCATTTTTAGCAACACTGTAAGTCTATGACGCATGGCACTCTAACTGCTAAGCATAGCATTATGTAACACTCAAGCTACGTTACAGAGTACATAGCTGCCGCAGCCAGCGGATTACATCGCCAAACATTAGAGGCAGGAGGCCATTTTGCACCTCTACAATTTACACGATGCCATGCTCGGATTTCTTTTTTCCTCTTCCATGGTAGAGACCTACACCAAAATTGGTCAAACGAGCCAAAACGATCACCTCTACACAAGCCATGAACACACACAAATTACTGCACGAAAGAAGGTTCACGACCCATATCAGAAGGTATAAAAAACGGGTGCCGCTGCTCCAAAAATCATGAGCTCTTCAAATCTGTCAGAGCAGTCTTGGTGGCAGCAGAAATCACAGCATCTGAAGCATTGGGCAGGTAATAATATTTCCCTGTGCAGAGCAAGGCGACAAAAAACAAAAGTCGCGTTCAGGACAGTTCAACAGGAAAAAACGGATTGCAATATTTTTTAAAAAAAAAAAATGTGCCAAAAGAAACCATTGCAGGCTTACCTTGGGCAACCCTTGCAATTTCCTTGGCAAATCCTGTGGATACAAACTTGTTCTCAGTGTCGATGACAAGAAGGGACATTCCTGCCTTGTATATTTTGCCAGCCACCTCAAGTATCTCATCCTTGAAAAAAGACGATTAAATCAAATTACCCAGCAAATATTAATATAAACAACTTCTAAAATGAAGCTTTTTGGTATCGGTTTGCACCACAGTGGAGAAGTTTGGAAGGGCGGCTATAATGTTCCATCACTATTGGAACTAGATTGGATACTTCCCATATCATACTACTTTGTAGATATCAGTTGATGAGTAGTACCTTTAGTTCTTGAGAAGAAGGTCTTGGTGCATCTGAAGCAGCTGCAGCTTCTGGATCAGTGGATCTCTTCAGTGATATATTAGCTCTTCCATCAGTGATTGCAACAATCATGATACGCCCAACATCGCCACTCTTGTCAGCATTCATACCCACTCTGACAGCCTTGAAGAGGAAACCTCTATGTTATCAGATCATGCATAGCTTATTGCATGATTCAGAGCAATGCTTAGTTCTTACTGTACTGAGGCCATGAGCCAAAGGAGAACCACCACCACATGGTAGCTTCTCAAGGCGTTTCCGGGCCATCGCTATAGATCTTGATGGTGGAAGCAAAACCTCAGCATAATCTCCACGGAAAGGAATGATTGAAACCTGAGACAGATGTCAGGACACAAAGCAAGGCAGGTCAATAAGCATTGATGGTATACGAACTATCCACATGAACACACACAAAAAAATGATATATATCCTAATGGGAAGCACAATCCAAGATGAGTAGATGACCTTCAGCATGGCAGGATATGCAACATGAAGTAAACGTTCACCTGATCTCTGCTGGTGTAGCTTTCTGCAAGCAACTTCATTGCCGCACCTTTCGCGTTCTGCATACGATTCAGAGCCATGCTACCACTAGCGTCCACAACAAATATGACCTGTCAAATAATTCCAGGGGAGCGGTTAAGTTCCATGAATAGGCTAACACTGGACAGCCGTGTTTGCGCCATAACTAGAGCACACATAAGCAGACAGATAGTAATGCATTGTATTTATCACAATTCATAAAACACACAAGCAACATAAACTACAGAGCCCCATAAACTACACAAGCAATCATGCGGAGAATAAGAGACATACTAGAGCACCTGCTTTTCGAGCCATTCTTTTGGCTCTCATGTCAGTCTTTTCAACAAAAACCTTTCTTGTCTTGTCACGTTCTTTCTCTCTGCGCAGTTTTTGGTATGGTGCAGCTGCTCTAAGTGTGGCATCAACAGCTAACCTCCTTACTGGACCCTACAACACAAATAACTGTTTAGACTGGGGGGCATTTTGTGAAAGGATACCAATCAAAAGGTCAATTAGGTACGCAAAGGAAGAATGCAGTAGAATTAAATAACAAAAATGTACTAACCCAGCCCTTTTAAGACCTGTATGAGTCTCTTTGACTCTCTTTTTTTACGGAGATTTTTTACTCCCTTTTTTCTTAATATAATTATAAACAGCTCTCGTGTGTTTGAGAAAACAAAAACATATTAACAGGGTACCTTCGGAAGCATGGGTTTTATGTAACGCCCCCTATCTTCTGAGAAGATGACATTCTTTGCTCGCCCAGCTTTTCCACGTCGTCTTTGTGCTTGCTGAGCAAAGAAAAGGAGTTTATCATCTACTAA
>DXKC01003299.1:0-13861 GCA_031170775.1 Cymbopogon citratus
TTGTATTGTAAGCACAAAACAATCAAATCAAATCAAATTTATAAGAGAAACGTCATGCGCACATGGCAGGGCACATGGTGATGAACTCAAAAAAAAAATGGCACATGGTGACGGCGAGAAACCATAAAAAAATAAAAAAACCCAGTGCGAAACCTGCTAAAGTCCGAGCCATGACGCAATTCCTACTCCTATTCACGAGTATATTATTGATTTATTTACTTGCTTCTTTATCATTTTATGTGTTTATATCTTTTCCATGACATCAACTGACCAGTTCTTAGGCCTTGTTCTCTTCTTCAAATTTTTTTCTAACTCCTCATCACATTACCATCACATCAATTTTTGGCCGCATGCATGGAGCATTAAATATAGATAAAAAAAGTAACTAATTACATAGTTTGGTTCTAAATCATGAGACGAATCTTTTGAGCCTAGTTAGTCTATGATTAGATAATATTTATCAAATACAAACAAAAGTGCTACAGGAGTTCGGAATTCCACTTTCAACTTCTTTCTCACGAAGAGAACAAGGCCTTATTTCTCTTATCGTGGTCCGAAGCAGCAATCACATAAGGCCCGTTCCCGGCGCAGGCCCCATCGGCATCGCCTTGTCTCCTCAGATTAAAAGGATAATAATAAAGTCTATAAATGCCATCCAAGCCCTCAATAATCTTCTACATCATGCCTTCAAAAAATAATCTTCTCCATCTCAGCACACAAGAAAACCATGGAAGCTCTAGCGCAACTGCTCCTGACGCTTGGGCTAGCCCTTGTGGCCTTGCTTGCCCTTTTCCGAAGCACGACCGAGCACTCACCTGGTGCCCCCACCCGACGCCGACGGCGGCGACGAACCATCGTAGTCACCGACCCTGCCGTCGTCCAGCTCACGCTGATCGACCATGCTGATGGCTTCTCCAACCGTCCGGCAGCAAACTTCCCCAAGGACAAGGGCTTCAGCGGAGCCTATAGCATAAACAGTGTGCCCCATGGCCCGCTGTGGCGGGCGCTTCGGTGCAACCTCGCCTCTCAGATCCTCCACCCCACGCGCCTCCACGCGCTCGCGACACTTCAACAGGAAGCCGCTGAGGCCCTCGTTGCCGACCTTCGGCGGGGCGCCGCAGCCGGTGGTGGTGAAGTGGTGGTCGCCCGGGACAGCCTCCACGCTTCCGTGTTCGCGCTGTCTGCGCGTTTTTGCTTTGGCGACGGCGTCGGCGAGCGCTGTGTGCGTGCCATGGAGCGTGAGGTGCTGCAGTTCACAATGACCTTCGTGAAAGACAGTGTCTTATTTGCAGGCTCAAGTTGGATGACGAAGCTCCGGCACTGGAGGCGGTGGCTACGCTGGTCCCGCACATTAAAGCGCGTGTACAAGCTCGTCCACCCCATCATCGCCGCCCGGAAGCAGTCTCGAGGTACGAGCACAAGCCATGGAGGCGGCATCCGCTCTTACGTTGACTCACTCCTCGACCTCCAGATCCCTGACAGCGAGAATGCCGAGGCCACCACGACAGGAAGCAGCAAGCGCCGGCCGCTCACTGACAAGGAGATGGTGAAACTAGTGTTTGAATTTCTTGGCACTAGCACCGAGTCGATCGTGTCATGTGTCGAGTGGACACTTGCCCACCTCGTCATCGATCCGGAGGTCCAGAAGAAGCTGCACCGTGAGATCACCACCAGCAGCAGCATTCAGCAGGACAATAATGGCATCGAGGAGCGACTCCTCCATCGTCAACCATACCTACGGGCTGTGATGCTGGAGAGCCTCCGGCTCCATCCACCGGTGCCCATTATCACCCGCGATGTCGGTGCCGACGACGCGGTGATCGCAGCTGGAACTAATACACCGGCATCCACCGGCAGCATGCCAGCGATCGTCATAACTGACATACACAAGATCGGGAGGAACGACAAGGTATGGACAGATCCTGACGAATTCCGTCCGGAGCGGTTCCTCGCTGGTGGCGAGGCTGAGGGAGTGGGTCCGGTGCCAGGGCCCAAGGAGATCAGGATGGTGCCGTTCGGAGCCGGGCGAAGGTATTGTCCGGGCGTAGACTTCGGCATGGTTCGCGTAGGGTGCATCCTCACGGCACTCGTGCGCGACTTCGAGTGGGCATCGCCGGCGGACGGCAATATTGACCTCAACGAGTTTCACGACTTCTTCTCGATGATGAAGACGCCACTTAGGGCACGTATCACGCCACGCACGTCCTTGTTGTCTACTAGAATGTGATTCACCAGCACTTGGCCGGGGCACGTATCACGCTACGTACGTGTACTTTTATTAGGGATCGAATGAAAATTATTATCCTTAATTTTCTACTCGCTCGATCTTAGGTCATATATAACCGCTATGATGCATGTTCACGTTTGTGTATTTCAAAATATTTACTGTAAGTTCTGTACGTACGTACCTACACAGCCGAATAAAAAGTGTATGTTTAGCAGTATAAGAGAATCTCCAACACTTTGCTATTCCACTTGCCATCCTAAAAAATTTGACAAAATATAAAAAAAAAACGATCTCCAACAGTTTGCTATTTGCACTTGTCAAATTTCTTCGTTTGCCAAAATCGTGACCCGCGTGTGCAGCTTTCCGCGGCGCGGATACGCTTGCCATCTTATTGCGTGCCTCTCCCTCACGTCTTCCCCAGCGCGATTTGAACAATCCGAGCCATCTTCCCGCCGTCGCTCCCTCCCGAAATGGCCGCTGGTGCTGCCTCTCCCGGCGGAGCTCTTCTCCCCAGCTCCTTCCTCCCCGTCCGGCAGAGCACCTCATGCGCGCGGATCCCCGGCGGCAGCGCGACCCCAGGCCATCCTCCCCGCCTGGCGGCGGCGCGATCCCAGGCCATCCTCCCCGTCCAGAGGCACGGCGCGGCACATCATGTCACGCCTAAATTCCTCATCACCCCCTACGGGACAGGACGCCGGTGTCAGCACGACATCGAACAGGAGACGGAACACCTCGGGGCATCCGCTCCTCGCCGCAGTGTACAAGATGACGGTGACGCCATACCCCCCCTCGCCGAAGATGAGCAGCGACTGGTCTGCGAGCAGCTCCCGCACGAACTTCTCGTCCCCGGCCGCGGCTGCCGTGTAGAGGAGCCATCCACCGTTTCCGGCCCGGAGAAGGCGGTTGCCTCTACATCCGTGGGGAAGGTGGCGGTGGTGCTTATCGGGTTCCGGCTCATAGTCGATAAGGAGGAGGCGGGCGACGGCGGCACGGTTCTTGGCGGCGTCGTGGAGGCGCGCGTCGTTCCAGACGGACTCGAGGCGGGGGACGCGGCGAAGGGAGGTGAGCTTGACAAGCAGGTTGGGGTCGAGGCGGAGGAGCTTCCGGACGACGTCGTAGTGGTCGCTGGCCGCCGCCCAGTCGATGGGCGTGGCATACCACCACTGGTTGCCCGTGCTCTCCCCACCACTCCCGACGGTTCGCCTCTGCCCCCTACTTGATCCACGGCGGAGTGGCCAGGGCCTCCTCGAGCAGCACTGGCACGGCTAGAGGGCTCCCCTCCCCACTGATGGCGCTCGCCCTGCTCCCATCCCACTGACGGCGATGGCTGTCGCTCCTCCCGCGCGCACTGGAGCGGCGATGGTGGTGCTCGAGGAGGCCTTGGTGTGGTAGTTGGGTTAGTTACAAGGTGGGCCTGGTTTTTCTAATTTGACAAGTCTATTTGGCAAATTGTTGGAGATGTCATGATTTTTTACTTGCCATCCATTTAAGGAGCTGCCAAATAACATAATCTGGCAAGCAAATTTTACCGAGCATCTCCAACAGTTTGCTATTCCAATTGCCATCCTAAAAAATTTGGCAAAAGATGCAAAAAACAATCTCCAATAGTTTGCTATTTGCACTTGCCAAATTCCTTCATTTGCCAAAATCGTGACCCGTGCGCCCAGCTTTCCGCGGCGTGGATACACTTTCCAAAAGATGCAATGAGTTCTGTGAAGTAGTAGTTAATCTTGTGATGAAAAGGAATGCTGTGCTGCCTCGGCCTTATGATGAAATGCACACTATGGGTAGTGCTCTCAACATGCACATTGCATGGCCACTTAATAAAGTAATAAACTAGACTTGGATAAATCTTCACTTTTGTTTGTTCTGTGATGCATGACAATGTTTCTAATTAAACCTATATGTGATAGATAAAGAAATGCAAGAAGAAGGAACCCAAGAAGGCTTCTACACCTCTCAAGGGCACTGTAGGTATGTCTCAATTATCTAAAACACAAGATGGTTTATCCAAACACCATCATATGCCTCAGCTGTATGCACTGCCTTCACTTGCACTTGCCTGCTGCGGTGAACTAAGTCCGCCTGTCACGGTAAAGAAATTTGTAGTGGTTGGAATTCCTACTGGGATGTTTCTTTGTTACCAGTTAGGACCAATAATAACAATCAATACTTTTGTGCACCTTTCTTGTCATGCATAAGTCTGATTGTTCTATAATTCATCAGATTGATTGCTGAATACTGATCCTAGTTAGCAGATTTGCCGTTTGATCAAGTTGACCTTGCTCCAATAACTTTGCAAACTGGCCATGATTGTTGGAACTATCTTGATGCCTCAACTAATGAATATGAAAGCAACACAGGAAACCTCTATGGCTATACTGCTGCTGCACTTTTGATTTTTTAGTTCATTAGAATTGATTCACTCAGAGCACACTTTGTAAATATATGTACATAAGGCTAGCAAACAGCTTGTAGCCTTACAGTTTGTGCATTGTGATACACATAGCCTAGCGAGTCTACAAAAACCATGTTTTTTGGATGCCCTGTGTGTTTTGCGTACTTGCCAAGTACATCTGTAAAATGCTAAGATTGAAAGCACCTCTAGACAACATGGTGGGCATGGGTCTGCTACTTAACTACTCTGTACTTTTTGTATTGTTGCAACCCTTCTCTACTACTTACTCCTACTCGCTGTGACTCTATATCTTGGTTCCTACTACTCATCTGTGTGTAAGCTGCATGCTTCGTTATCTTTTTCTGCCATGAAGTTAATTTGGAACTCACTTGTGCAGCATAAAAGATGTTAGCAACTCAATGGCAGTTGATCACAGTTGACATCATCAGGTTTGTGCATGGTGAATGTGGTGTTTCTAACCATTGCTTTTGGGTTTCATGTTTCTAGAAATGGTTAGAAACAATGACAGTCATTTCTAGAAACATAAGCTACTGTTCAAGTCACAAAAGCTACTGTTGATTGTTGTGACTCCTTTTATGTACTCTTTTGGGACTTCACTATGATTCAAATGAAGTGCAAGACAAGATTGTATGTTATATTGACCTTTATGTGATGTATGTGTGTACTTTTGTGATGGATATTAAGTTTCAATCTTGTTATGGAATGTGCTACATGCTTTTTAATTTTATTTATTTTTTTTTTCATATTTATAATGTGCCGTTGGAGGATCTGACGCTATAAACATGGTAACAGAGCATCTGACGCTAAACATCACGTTGGATCATCTGACGCTAAAAATATTCACAGCAACAGACGGTCTGACGCTAAAAGTATGGTCTGACGCTAAAGATTTTTTAGCGTCAGGACTTACAGCGGCAGCTGAGGTCTGACGCTATAAGTTTTTGGCGTCAGACCCTCCAACGCTATAGGCGCTTTTAGCGTCAGACCATCCAACGCCAAAGCTGGTGTTGTGGTGTAGTGTATAAATAAGTCTTGGAGACTTTAAAAGGTTATAATTTTTTAACGCTAGCTCCGCTTTAGTTGGTTCTTGTTCTCGCGTGTTCATAGCAATGTGTAGAATAGTTTGGTAACATTTTCATTGTCTGATGTATTGTTCTAATCTACTGTGTTTGATATGCATGTTGTTTGGATACTTGTGTGGTATTGTATGATCATGTCCAGTTGGTGAGATTTGTATTGATGAACTAGAACAAATTGGAAAACAAGAAGCAGATTTTGGAAGGTTTGGCTAAAAGAAGAGAAAATAAGAGTTTAAGGCAAGTATAGCTTGGGTTTTATTTCTATGACTATAATCTTATGACTTAATTAATATTTAAGCAATAAACGTTAAAAGATGACTTTTCAACAAACTAAGATCTTACCTGTACGTGATCATCCGGGATTTACAGTACAACTGTGAGGACTACATGGCTCTGGTTTTAGTTAAGTATGAGGATTTTTCCTAACTTGTTAGAGGTTACCCTTGTGGCACAAATAGGGATAAGCAGACTGTGGATCCCTGGGGCTGGTTGTATCACACTGACTTATGAAACCTAGCGGCCCTACCTTGTTAGATGGACGTTTGAAAGACTTCACAGTGAATCCTGCCGGCTTTCCTTGGTCGTGAGCTCAGAGTTCGACGGACCTCGAGTGAAAAGGTAAATCACGGCTCACAGTGAAAGTGTACACCTCTGCGCAGAGTTTAATAAACTGGTATACTAGCCTTGCTCAAGAACACGAGCGGCCTTGGAGACATTTACATAAAAGATAATGAGCTTATATTGTTAAAGATGTTTATTTATTTATTGTTTATGCTTTATATTATTTATGTTACATTGATCATGAGCCTATGGAATCTATTTGCTTTACTTGCGGAGTTCGACATGGACTCACTCTTGCTATTTCCCCCACACCTCATGAGAAGTTTAGGCTTTTGGTCAACTAGTCCGTTAGATCCAGTGAAGTCTACACCCAAAGTTCGGAGTTGTCCATCCGCTGATTGTTCCTAGGTGATATATTTTATATAATGTACGTTATATTTAAGCATTGCAATTGATACTATTTGTAGCTATATGTGAGAATTGATCTTTAAAGCTCACATATGGGGTATCTCTGGTTTTGTCCTTAAAACCGGGTGTTACACAACCTAACCCTGTCCCAACATGGCAACGGCGGCGGCGGGCACCTGGCCTCTTGGCCCCCATCTGCATGGGCTAAGGCCCATTGACCTTACCGTGTGACATCGCTCTGCCTCTGTTCCAAGCAGCACGTCCTCACGCTACATCCTTGTTGGCCCATCAATGTTCATGGCGATGTTTGAGGTGACGTCGGCACGAAGTGCTGGAGCACTAGGGCGGTGTTTGACAGGGTCGGAGATGTCGTCCATTGTCATATGGCCAAGAAGGTAGTCGACATGGATGTAGATTTAGTAGTTGTTCGAGCCCTTGTTGTCGGCACTTGCTGTTGGTGGCTCACAACGAATGGTGGTCAAGGCACAATGGACTCCTTGGGAAAGTTGAGTATATGTCAATGCCTGGCGATGAGGTCATAGACGCAATTGTTGCTGACAACCGTGATGTGAGTGCCGTTGATGTAGATAAATTGGTGGTCGAAGTTGTCGATGAAGTTCTAGATGTTGGTAGACACCGTGCCATGCTCAAGGAGGATCCTTATCGGTGCATCATTGTTGTGTGCCCTAGGTGGAGGTTGGTTTGAGGTAATCACCAATACCTTTATACGCCATGGTCCAACATGTAGCACCACCTGCATTACGATAGCTAGAATTGATGGTGTAGTAAGTATGTAGAGGCTATCGTCGGTGAAGATCAGCCCTTGGACCATGGACCAGGCTGGCCCTGCAATGTCATCTGCTATGGTGATTTCCCAAGTGTTGCTGCTACTGGCGTCCAAGACAGTTACCACCAACAAAATTCCAGGAGATCAGTTTAATAGAAATTATTCAATTAAAATCAGTTACAATCTGGCTAGTATAATAACTCTCAGAACTGAATCATTTTGGTTGATTGATGAAGTTCAGAACTGTGTGTCAATATAATGCCCAGAACATCGGTTACCAGCAACAACCAGTTCATTTCTATTCCTGAAAGAGAGAATAGGTCCTATGACCTTGTGGTCAGATATCAGGAAAAGCGATCCCTCAGAAGACTTCAGTCATTTGGTGATTTGGACAGGACGTTTTATTGCTTTCATCACTCTCAAATTAAAGCGCACGAGACGAACCCTCAACAATCCAGCGAATTTGATGCAAGCTGATCAGTTTAATATGTGTCTCGACTCTCAACAATTCCGATATACCCTCTTCATTCTAAATTATAAGTCATTTTGACTTTTTTGTACATAGATGTTGCCATGTATCTAGAGCTATACCAAGACAAATAGAAAAATTGGTGCACCAAAAACATCGACTTGTAATTTGGAATGGAATGATTACTATATTTAAGACAACCTAGAGATACATTCATCATAAAGGTTTCAACGGTTAGTTTAGTTTACTGGTTCGTCATCCTACAAAATTGCAGCAGGAAACAACAAGACGTTACCGCATTCCTATGAATTACCAACCAGGATCTCTAAAATAGTCAAATCTACTACGTAGAAAACAAAACATCCAGACAAGAAAGACGTTCAATTGATGCACAGATCTACCACCTAATAACAAACTAAAGAAATTTCCGTCTGCATGTACAGCCAGTCTGCCCCGAAATCTGTCCATACAATCTGTCCACCCACCACCTCCAGGATGTATGTCGGCCCGCCTCGAGGCTGGAGACCGATGGGCGAAGGAGTTTCCAAATCGATACTCCGAGTTCGGCACAAACTGAGTTCGATTGGAATAGAATTGAATCCAATGAGAAATACAAGTTTGCTCGGTTTTGAAAAACTTCGGTTCCTGAACATCGACAGCCGATCGATTCCTTAGAAAAACAGAAACCGACGAATTCGGTGTTGGTTATTTGAGTTCGGTTTTTGGTTTCCACCGAACAAACCGATGACTACAACAGCATGGAAAAAAACAAGAAGGTTGTGCTTCAGATCCAATTCGTACGAGACAAGAAGTTTGTGCTTCAGATCCAAGTATTCATTAAATTCATAATCCCATACTGCAAATAAAGAGGAAAAGGCGGCCATAAGTTTTCATCCAGTTGATTCGTAGATGCAACATGCAAGCCTTAATCCAGTCGATTCGTAGACGCGCTGCCTCACCGCCAGCCTCGGACCGCGATGCCGCCGCAGCCTGCACAGCCCGATGCGTCACCGCTCTCCACTCCGGCACTCCGGGCGCGCCTTGTTGGATTTATTATGGGCTAGGCCCATTTACATAATTCAATAAATCAATAAACTCTATGGTTAGTAATTGTGGGTATTATTGATTGTACCGGATTGGAATTTCAAAGGTTTCTGACTTGACTTAATAGGTGGGAATTATTCCACTTAACTTGAGAAGTCAAGAAAAGGACCAAGGCGTGCCACAAGTGCGCGCGCCGCCTCCGCCGGCCAGCCGGGCTAGGGCCGGGCCGTGGCCGTGGGCAGGGCGGGGCGTAGCCCCCATCTCCTCAATCCGCACGCATGGTGAAGGGAGAGGGCAGGTGCCTCCAAAGCCCTTGCCGTTCGAGACCTTGCACGAGGGATCGTCAATTAGGTTTTTGGGGAGCGTCTACGCGACTGCCCAAACTGCCTCGGATCGCCGACAACATCTTCTTCCCGGAGGAGATCGTCTTCCTCATCTTCATCAACACGACGCTGGAAGTTGGACAAGGATTGGATTCATCGGATAGGCGCAAGGAAGGGTATGAATTGTTCATCATCCTACTGCTTTATGTTTTCCAGATCATGTCTGTTTCAATAGTTCATATCTGTCGTTTCGCATGCTGCTCTGAATCTGTTTCATCAGTTCTGTCGTATCGTATCGTGAGATGTCTGCTATCTATTCCTGCTAGTTATGTATTCTGCATATGTATCTCTGTTCTGCAGTTATGCTGTTTCATATGTCTCTGTCTTTATGTTTTAGTAGTTCTGTTAAACTGTTTCGCATACTGTTCTATTTATGTTTCGTGTTTATATATGTTTGATATATATATATATATTATATATATATGCTTCAAATATTTCTAGTTCACATGTTCATAATGGTTATGAATATGTGTCATGTTATATTCAAGTTCATCAATAATCTTATTTATGTCATCATCATCATGTTAATTTACAGAATTAAAATAACATGGAAAATGTCTAATATTCTAACAATCCAAAAACCTAATATTGTTGGCATTTTTCTGTCAGAGGTTTTGCTGCTGCATTAAGACCGGATCCTTTTGATGGTAAAAACTTCTTGATGTAGAAAGCTAGAATGGAACTGTGGCTTACTGCAATGTCATGCTTTTATGCCTCTGAGGGCAAGCCTGCTAACTTACCTTCTGCGGATGAGGCTAAGTTTAAGGCTGATGACAACCTCTTTCGAGGTGCAGTGATAAGCGCACTTGATCCAAAATTTCGAAAAAACTATATCATCCTTCCTACAGGGAAAGAGCTATAGGATGCACTTGTGGGAAAGTTTGGAGTTAATGATGCTGGTAGTGAGCTGTATCTCATGGAGCAGCTGTATGACTACAAGATGGTTGAGAACCGATCTGTAGTGGAACAGGCTCATGAGTTTCAGGCACTAGCTAAGGAACTTGAGCTTTTCCCTTGTCTTTTGCCTGACAAGTTTGTGGCAGGCGGTATAATCGCCAAGTTGCCACCTTCTTGGAAGGACTTTGCTACCTCTCTCAAACATAAGAGGCAAGAGTTCAATGTTGAGGAGCTCATTGGCACTCTTGATGTTGAGGAGAGAGCTAGAGCAAAGGACAAGGGAAAGGAAGTTGAGACTTCCTTTGCCAATGTGGTGCAGAAGAGGAATTTCCAAAAGTATCACAAGAGGAAAAACCAGAAGAAACAAATGATGAAACCTGTTGAAACAACACAGTTTAAGAAAAGAAACAGCAACAACAAGAAAAAGGGAGGCTGCTTTGTATGTGGCAATGAGGATCACTGGGCAAGTGAGTGCCCTGATCGCAAGTACAAGCAGGAAAAGAAATCAGCAAATGTTGTGACTACTGAAACTAGAGATGGAACATCAGGGTATGGTAATTCTTTACCATTTGTTCTCTCAGTTTGTAATTCACCTGAGTGATGGATGGACAGTGGTGCAAATATACATGTGTGTGTGCTGACGTGTCTTTGTTTTCTTCCTACCAGGTCGGGAGGTCTGGAGCCTTGTTGATGGGCAATGGGTCGCGTGCTCATGTTTTTGGTGTTGGTACGGTCATTCTAAAGTTTACTTCGGAGAAGACGGTGCCATTGAAGAGCGTGCAGCATGTGCCCTCCATCAAGAAGAATCTTGTTAGTGCATCTATGCTATGTCGAGATGGCTATAGAGTTGTTCTTAAGTCAAATAAATGTGTTGTGTCGAGATATGGTTCTTTTGTTGGTAAAGGATATGATTGCGGAGGTCTGTTCCGCTTATTGTTGCATGATGTGTGTAATAAGATGGTGCATTCAGTCAATATTTCTGATGAGTCGGATTTATGGCATTCACACTTTTGTCATGCAAGTTTTGGCTGTCTTATGCGGTTAGCAAATCTGAATTTAATTCCTAAAATTAACACGGTTAAAAAGTCTAAGTGCCATGTGTGTTGAATCAAAACAAACCCGCAAGCCACACAAGGCTGCTGAGGTGAGGAATTTGGCACCTCTAGAACTTGTTCATTCTGATCTATGCGAGATGAATGGAATTTTAACCAAAGACGGCAAACATTACATAGATGACTCAACATGTTTTTGTTATGTGTATCCCTTAAAAACTAAAGATGAAGCGTTTAATTATTTTAAGGCCTATAAAGCTTAAGTTGAGAATCAACTAGAAAGGAAAATAAAATGGATAAGGTCTAATCGAGGTGGAGAATACTTCTCTCATGTGTTCGATGAGTTCTGCGTGGAACATGGGATTGTTCATGAAAGGACACCGCCCTTCTCACCACAATCAAATGGGATTGCTGAACCGAAAAACTGCACATTAACAGAGTTGGTGAATGCCATGTTAATCACTGCAGGATTATCCAAGAAATGGTGGGGTGAAGCGTTGTTGACAGCATGTCATGTCCTAAACAGAGTTCCAACAAAGAACAAAGAGATCACACCATTTGAGGAATGGAAAAAGGGAAGATTAAATCTCATATATTTGCGTTCTTGGGTTTGCTTGGCCAAGGTGAATGTGCCAATCAACAAGAAGCGTAAACTTGGGCCTCAAACTGTTGATTGTGTATTCATTGGATACTCCTTTCATAGCACAGGGTATAGCTTCTTAATTATAAAATCTGATGTGCCTGATATGTATGTTGATACTATCATGAAATCAAGAGATGCTACATTCTTTAAGAATGAGTTTCCCATGAAGAATACACCTAGTGAAACAAGTGATGAGACTATAATTCCCCTTGAGCATGAAGCACCTATTTCTGTAGATCATGCTGAGGATCCTCATGTGCACATCCCTGAGGAGGATGACACTATAGTCAATCGCAAGAGTAAGAGACAGAGGGTTGAAAAATCCTTTGGTGATGACTTTATAGTGTATCTTGTGGAAGACACACCATCCACCATTAAAGAGGCATATTCCTCTCCTGATGCTGACTTATGGAAGGAAGCAGTAAGGAGTGAGATGGATTCTATTATGTCTAATGAAACCTAGGAGGTCGTTGACCGTCCTTATGGGTGTCAACCTATAGGTTGCAAATGGATCTTCAAGAAAAAGCTTAGGCCTGATGGTACAATTGAGAGGTACAAGGCAAGACTTGTGGCCAAAGGATATACCCAGAAAGAGGGTGAAGATTTCTTTGACACCTATTCACCAGTTGCTCGATTGACTACTATTCGCACTTTGATAGCCGTGGCAGCCTCATATGGTCTTATCATTCATCAGATGGATGTTAAGACAGCTTTCCTAAATGGAGAGTTGGATGAGGAGATCTATATGGATCAGCCAGAAGGGTTTATTGCGGATGCTCAAGAGAACCAAGTGTGTAGGTTGTTGAAGTCATTGTATGGCCTGAAACAAGCTCCTAAGCAGTGGCATGAGAAGTTTGATAATACTCTAACAGCTGCTGGCTTTGTTGTGAATGAAGCTGACACTTGTGTGTATTATAGATATGGTGGGGGTGAGGCTGTGATGCTATTGCCTTTATGTTGATGACATTTTGATCTTTGGATCAAATCTCAATGTGATTGAGGAAGTAAAGAGACTTCTATTGAGTAATTTTGAAATGAAAGATTTGGAAGAAGCTGATGTCATTCTTAACATCAAGCTTATCAGAGAAGGTGATGGTGGGATAACATTGTTACAATCCCATTATGTGGAAAAGGTCTTAAGTCACTTTGGGTTTACTGACTGTAATCCTGCTCCTACACCTTATGATCCTAGTGTGCTATTGAGAAAAAATCAGAGAATAGCAAGGGATCAATTGACATACTCCTAGATCATTGGCTCGCTTATGTATCTTGCTAGCGCAACAAGGCCTGACATCTCTTACGCTGTGAGCAAGCTGAGTCGGTTTGTGTCAAAACCGGGAGATGATCATTGGCGTGCTCTTGAGAGAGTGTTGCGTTATCTCAAGGGTACAATGACTTACGGTATTCACTATACCGGAAACCCCCGAGTGCTGGAAGGCTATTGTGATGCCAACTGGATCTCTGATGCTGATGAGCTTTATGCCACGAGCGGATATGTGTTCCTGCTTGGAGGTGGTGTTGTTTCCTAGAAGTCTTGCAAGCAGACTATCTTAACGAAGTCTAAAATGGAAGCAGAACTCACTGCATTAGACACTGCTGGGGCTGAGGCCGAGTGGCTCTGTGATATCCTGTTGGATTTACCAGTGGTTGAGAAACCGATACCGGCTATCTCCATGAACTGTGATAACCAGACTGTGATTACAAAGGTTAACAGTTCCAGGAATAACATGAAGTCTTCAAGGCATGTTAAGAGAAGATTGAAATCTGTCAGAAAGTTAAAAACCTCTGGAGTTATAATGGTGGATTATGTCCACACGTCGAATAATCTAGCAGATCAATTCACCAAGGGGCTATCACGCAATGTGATAGAAGGTGCATCGAGAGAGATGGGT
>DXKC01003300.1:0-10938 GCA_031170775.1 Cymbopogon citratus
TGCACAGTAGAGACCAGATTCTCGGTACTCGATGGCATCACATCGCCTGGCCTTGTGTTAGGTAAAGTCCTAAATAATCCACATGTCCCAACTCCCAAGTCATGGCTCGTAGCATTTCCTTCTCGCATTTTGTCTCTCCGTTCCCTTTCGTTTTCATCACAACCGTTAGAAGCAGAAGTGCAGAACAGCCATGCTATAAATAAACAGTTATGCGTGTGATTTCAAACTTTGGTAAGCAACCTAATCCAAGCGAGACGTGAGTACGTACGTGACCACGACACGAGAGAGAGAGCTATGATTTCGCCGACAAATCGTTGCATCACGAGACTCAGCCTCCACCGTCGCCGTCAGCGTTTAGTGTTTTATTATTACTATTGATGATGATGATTGATGACAAGCGAAAAATATGCATAAATCTCAGGGTACACCTGGACAGTCTTGTTATCTGCACTGCACCGTCATCATCGCTGTTTTGTTCTCCATTGCCGGCCTGATCATTCATCATTTTCCTTGGGAGAAGGCAAGACGAACTTGCGATAAGATACTACACACTGCACTGCTAATGGTTCTCTTGCAGTTTCCAGCTGCAATCCTGCAGAGATGATAATGTATAAAGAAACTGAAGGACAGAAGAAGAGGTTGCTTGCAAGCTCGTCAAAAGACAAGTGCGCCGGGAGAAGTGACTTGTTACGTGTCTGTTGACTGCTTGCGTGCCGCAGCTCAAATGCAAGTGATAATAAGATATATATATATATATATACCAGTGCCAACTGACAGTACTAGCATATGGATCAGCTTACTTTATTACTCACTTATCAGGCCAACGCAAATATGCAATCATCTGTGTCACGTACAAGCACAGGACGCCGAAGACCACCGCCCAAGCCAGCGTTAATTCGTCGCTGACGTACTGCACTGCAGCTAGAAAGGAAAGCTGTTCAGTTTTGCAAGTACGGCGTGCCGCCACTGACCTGCAGTTGAATAACCAAGTACTACTGGTACTTCAGCAAGACAGCGACTCAGCTTTGTGTACCAAGTACGTAGCGTATGACTGTATGAGCGTTAGGTATCGGAAAGAAATGTTGTATCCGACGACCTTTCAGGAGGGTCGCTTGCCCGGCCGATCTACGCAACCGAGTTCACCGTGATCCGCGGTGCATTTTTCAGAGCTTTCGTGGCTCCCGGAAGGAACGCAGCCTCGATTCAGTCTCATTGCTCTGTAGCTTGTGGTGCCGAACGCTGACACTTTGCCAACCCCGAGCGTCTGGTTTCTTTGGGGCCGAAATCATTTGATTTGATCTAGTACTGGGTATGGATGGATCGGACACTTGAGGTCACACGTCGTGTTCGTACACGTGGACTGCCCGTTCTTGGTGCCTGCAGTTAGCAGAACGCTTTCCTCGACGTCTCTCTCTGTACCGAGCGGGCGAAGCGAAGGCTATGGCTCATCATCATCTGTCTGTTTTCCGGAACAAGAGTGTGCAGATCGTTTATATGATTCGATTTCCTTCAGCTTCTTGTTCTTGTCCTTGCGTGGTTTTCGGTCTACTAGTGGAAATTCGGTCCAAAGATGAATTATGGTTCAGGAGCCCAACAGCATCACGGCAAGAAATGAAGCCCATGGGAACACGACCATTCCAGAGCTCTGTAGTTGTTGGCTGGAGTAGTAGGCCTGTAGCCGCCGGTCCACCAATGTCGTCCAGTAGAGTGGACCGCCACTGAGCCCCGCTGCTTTCACGGAGAAATTTCGATGGGCTGCAGCCCGCAATTCTGCCGAGTTCGGCATCGGCTCGGTCGTCCCGTGCCCTCCCCGCGCCGCCGCGTCGTGCGCCCGTGCCAAACCACACGTCCACGGCTCCACGCCCACACGGCATATGCCGTGGCGCACCGGGGGATACGCCACGGTCGCGGCCGGCATATCCTGCTCGCCGAATCGGCACCCACGTCCGGGCCGAAAAACTGCCACGAGTTCACGACCGCGCAACGCCCCCCAACGCGCGATGGCCGCCGCGTCCACGTCACGCCTCGCCACCCAAATCCATTGTTCCAATCGGCAATCCATAGGCCCCTTCGTCCGGTGCCCTTTTTTCCCCCACCGCCCCGGCTCGCTACCCTTTCCATGCCCACCCGCACCCGCCTCGCCTCCTATGGCCTGCGCCTCCCGACGCGGGCCGCCGGCAGGATGCCTCTGGCCGAGCACGAGCTCGCTGCTGCAGCAGCCACCTCCGCGCTCGGGGTAGCGCTGGGTGTCCGCCTGCTCGTGGCCCTCTCCCGCTCCCGCGCGCTCAAGCCGCTGGCGGCGGCCACGTCCGCGGCCGCGGCGGCGCTGAGGACGCCGCAGGCACTCGCCACCGCCTCCTCCCCGGTCGCCGCCATCCTCGCGGCGTCCAAGGCCGCCTCCAAGTCGTACAAGGCCGCGCAAACGCTGGGACCCGCCGCGGGCCTCCCCAAGCTCCCCTCCTCCAAGCACCTCAAGGCCGCCTTCGCTGCGGCATCGCTCCTCCGCCTCGCGGCTGCCGCGCCGGCCTCCCTCCATGCCGCGTCGCCCGCGGGCGTCGCTGTGCTCGCCGTCCTCAAGTCTGGCTATAAGCTGTCCAAGAACACGTCTAAGATCGTTGAGGGCTTCCTCGGCCTTCAGGTGCACAAGGGGTTCAGGAATGGCGTCGACGCGCTTGGGGTGGTCGTCAAGGTCGCCGTCATCGTCTCTGAGGTCGGTGTATGGGTTGGGGGCCGATTCTGGGGCTATGGACGCGCTGGCTGCGTTAGGTTCCTTGGATTCTCCAGACCCAGTAGATTAGCCCTGCTTGGGTCTAGCAAATCTGAACCCCAGGTTGTACTATTCGATCCTGTTCTGGTTGACATGGATGCTGAGGGGTTCCAATTGGAGGGGCGAGGGGCCTCAGAATTGCTCTCCCTTGCTGTGCCAGTGCCCCAGGTGACAACATTAATGAGTATGAGTTAGGCTTAGCACACAGCTGTTTGTACATTTGCTTCTATATCAGATGCATACTATGTAGAGGTGGTTTTTGATCCAGTGCGTCCAACTATATTCTTGTATGTATGTCAGAAAAGTGTGGTTGAAGAAACTGTACAGCAATTTAAGGATCCAACTGCATTGACTTCATCGATAAAATCATCTTTGACAGAGAATTTTGACTGTTGTTTTCTAGATTGCCATTCAGTCGGAGTTCCAGTTCTGTAGAATGTTGGTTTGAGTGACCATTGTTTGTAAAATTGACCACTCATTGTAGCTTAGCCGAAATGGAGATTTGTTATGTGGTAGTACTTCTAGAGCTTCACATTGCCTACTTGCAGTGTGGTATGTCTTACACTTTGGTTACTTATTAAATGAGACAGGTGCTGCTTATACTTCAGAGGAAAACATTTTGGTTGATTAGGATTTTAATCTTTGCCCTAACACAACTGTGGATACACTACTCTATAAGTCTGTCTGTAGCTTGTTCTTGGATAACTCCACTAAAACAGAAAATCAACATAATTGGATTTCCACAATTGCATGGGCCTATGAATTATCAGCAAGATCATGAACCTTACTAAACTCATGAGTATAGTGTTATACATTTTTGCTATGCCTATTCATATTGTTCTTTGTTGGTTTGAACTCCTGATCCTTCTGCACATAGGGGCACAGGCTAAATGGCAGCTAGGTGACACTCCAATATGTTAAGTTTACTTATTACTATGCTCTGTTACCATGTTATTTGATTACTCTGATGTATCATTTCTACTTACTGTCCTTCGAGTTCTCTGAGCATACCAAATCTAGACTCTGCAACAAAGAAATATTTAAGAGATCCTCAGAACTTTACTTCTCTCTATAAATGGCATAGACCATAGTTATATACATAAATCACTATTGCTATGCTCTGTTACCATGTTATTATTTTTTATTACTCTGATGTATCATTTCTACTTGCTTCCTTGGAATTCTCTGAGCAGACCAAATATAGACTCTGCAACAAAGAAATATTTAAGAGATCCTCGGAACTTTTATTTCCCTCTATAAATGGCATAGTTTTATACACAAATCACTGTTCTGGAGACTAACTACCACATTCACTTATGACAATGGTAAACAAGTGACAGCAGATTGACACATACATTAAATCTACGTTGATTCAACTAAGTTCTTGACCTGCAAATGAGCTTCTAATGCTGTAAGTTTATTTTAATGGAAAGTGAAAGAAAAAAAATTGTGCTCAATGTTGCACAGCTTGAAATAATAAGACACTGGGTCTTAGTTTGTGTGGTTGAGATGTGAGAATCATATCCATGATTCGATGGTGCATTTATACTTGTAGTTGTAGGAATTTAATCCACTCAGTTGCGCAAGAATGTCAGATGTGTCCAGCATGTCTTCTTCTTTCATATGTCCCTGAAAAAAGGTAAGAGTTCTTGTTAACTATGCATAGAAATATGCCAGGTTTTCATTTAGAAACAATGAGAATACATAAGAAGAATCATGTTTCTCTTAATTTTAATGGGACAGGGACTTAAAATCATGGCCTCATGTCCTCATCCATTACAATCTTGTGCTCAGTCACTAGTGTACATGGGCGTCCAGTACACATCCTAGCTTAATATTTGTTAGAAAGTTCAAACAAATGGTTTATGTATCGATTTGTCTCTGTGGTGCATGAAGTTACATTTACCCTTAACATTAATAGTGGCCATCTTCTTGTTATACACTTATACTAGGCTTTTGATAAGACTGTAGCATAATTAAAAACTTACAGTTTGTTCATAATGTTCATGGCTCTGGGAGCCTGATTGTGCTGCTTCACAGAGTTCATCATTCTTTGCAAACCTTCCACGGACACGGGGCCTGCTATCTGCCAAGGTTTTTCTACAAGCGTACTGCATTTTGTTGCATGTCAGCACAGTTGAATTAGTAAGATGTCCATGCACAATTATTTCTCTATTGAAATGCTCAATAGTACCTTTATTTTTTTACTGAAATTTCTCTCGTTCCGTTTCTTTATATACCTATGGATCTTTTCCTTTCTCTCTTCAGGTGACAGGCGGACAACCTTGAATGTGGAGTCTTCCAATCCTGATAGTTCTGTTGGAGGTAATGTTGCTGGGTTCCCATTGCATCCGTTTATGAGGTGCTGATTATTTCCTCCTACCTGTTTAGTTAATATAACTCTGTAAGAATCTGAATGATATGCATGGTCAGCTGGTTTCTTGACCTTTGCTTTTATTTGGCATCATTGTGGTATACATAGGCTTTTGATTGTTACCTGTATCTCTGCATCAGTATTAAATGTTCCCTGCATGGAATCTGTATCGTTATATGTTGTGGTCAGGCCTTCACCTTCCATCATCTTCTGATACTCACCAATCATTACCATACTATTGCTGCTGGCACTGTTGAAGAAACCCTGTTGTGATGCTTCTACATTGCAGCCTGGAAGAATTGCTCCAGTTTGCTGATACATGGCTCCATCCAGACCCATGAACCCTCCTCCAGCTAACGGTGCTGTGTAGCACTCATCATAGTCTGAAGTGATAGGCATCAAGACAGATGCACTGCTGCTCATTTGCATTGGAGGCACTTGTTCAGCGAAGGTCTCTGGAAGTCCCATCTGGTTGAAGTGCCCTATGCTGGCCTCAACGGTGGCAGTTGGATAGTATGCTACTTCTGAAAGGCCATCAATCTGTGGAAGGAGCTCGATGTCAAGGCCATGGTGCTGCTCTTCCTCAAGGAGGGCTGTGAGGGTGGTGTCGAAAGATGGCAATGGGGAGTAGGCTGTGGCACCAGCAGCTGGAGCGTCGTCACTGTAGGTGCAGATAGGAGGGGTGGTAGTGGTAGACGAAGAAACATCATCATCAGTGGCAGGGAATGGACCGGAGGTGGTAGTCGCCGCAGCAAAGAGGTCATTACCAAGGCCGCCATCATAGAAGTCAAGAATATGAGCAGCTATGGGGCTTGACATTTCCTCCTGTAAATTTCAGAGTGGGAAAAAATATGAGTCCTTTTTTTGTTAGATGAGTGTTATTCTAATAATCAAATCACAAAAAATGCAGGTCATAAATTTTGAAGGCAAATCAGTAACTTTGTCGCTGACTGAATTACATCTTATAGGAAGTCCTAGTAGAAATAACCGCATTTCGCAAAATTGTCTTGATAGTAGTGAATATTAGATGCATCATTACCTTTCGTTGCAAAGAACAGCTATTTTTTTTTTCAGTGCAATTACTTCTATGCAATTTGTGAGAGGATCTAGGTGCGATTCTAATTCTATACATACTGTCTTCATTGAAGAAGAAGCAAAGTTCTCAAAATAAGATCATCTATGTTATTGTCTTCATTGAAGCGAACTTCTTAAAACAAGATCTATGTGATTTGGAATAAAATTATAAAGACAGACGGCAGAAAAAGAAAAGGAAAACATCTTTTATTCTCTGGTAAAGCCGAAGGCCCAAATCTGAAAGAAGTCATGATACTGATGTTAATGTTATGCTTATCTCAACGCTGTTGTGCTTTAGCTCTGATAGATGTCTAATAACTGTTGAATTACATCTGCAGGCAAGTACCAGTTGTTCTAGGAAGCGACTTCTTGTCATTTTGATTACAACCCCATGAGCATGCATTGATGCATAGACAGGATGCAAGAAATACGGCAGCAAAAGATCTCAAGAAGGAAATGAAATTCCTTGGTTGCGTTTCGGAACATTGTCGCAAACCTAGGAAGAACTTGAGCAAAAACTGTGTTAGATCAGAGAAGCAATTACAGTGATGCAATCACCAGGAAGCATGGTGGGCACCAATGATCTTCAATGCGTGAAGATGATCAGATTGGTGTGCAGCACAGCTTCTCAGATAAACTCTCGCCAATATATTGTATTGATCCTTGAGAAGAGAAACGGTTCAAATTGTGGCTACAATGGCAGAATGGGCATGTGCGAGGAAGCTAGGCTAATGAAAGAGAGGGGACCGAAAATAAGCCTGTTTGGCCATGCAGATGCACACGACTTTTTTCCAAGATGACAACTCCAAGGAAGTCAGGACCCTGAAGTTTCTCTGCTACAATTGCGGTCAGGGGGAGATATGGGAGTACAACCAAAGACAGAACCTAGAAGTCAGGGAACATAAATTGGATTTCCTATAAATGCTGGTGCATGGTCTAATGCAAGGATGCTATTTTGGCGCTGACTGCTTATTCCTGGAAAGAAGTCTCAATGAATTCGGTCACTCGTGGAACCTGATAGACCTGATCATGCGACCTCATTGACGGGGTGTTTTAGCCGGTATGAAACACATATTACTCTTGGCTTTATTTGCAATGGCAATCTCCTTTTAGTCATTTGACATTATATAACATTGGGTTTACTGAATATATGAAATATATTATATCATGCCTGTCTTAGCCTTGCTAATGAAAAAGATCTAAGCTGAAAATATATTATAAGCATGATACGAGAAAGCGGTATGGTCCATCATCCGGTTTCTATATATATCTTGTCTTGACAGCACACACTGCTATGAGTTCACAAATTCACAATAGTTCAGGCAGATGCAGCAAACAACACTAATAATACATCAAGTGTTAAGACAGGAAGGCATCAAGGACGAGATACTTACAATGCACAAGCCATCTGGGATGGCCATGCCGGCTGCATTCTCCTCAAACAGCATCATCATTATTTGTATGATGATGCACAAGCCTGGGAGCTTGCTGCTATATATGCAACGCGCCGGTGTGTTGTATGAGCAGCCTGGGAAGTTGTCGCTATATATGCACGGCGCAGGTGTTGGTTACACAGTATGGAGGGATATATCTGGTACCGATCGATCAATGGAGGAGAGGGATGATGTGGTGTCAAGCTAGCTAGCTGGGCAAGCGAGAGGGGAACGAGGAAGAAATGTCAAAGGAAGTCGATCTCCTAGGCTGGCCTAACCATGGCGAATGCAGGAGCTCGATACTTATAGGGGAAGGGAGAACGGCAGTGCCTAGCAACTGCATGGGCATCCTTTTGCTATCTTTGGGTGATGCCGTCTGGTGAGACGAACCGACAAATAACAACCTGATGCAAGCTTTGGTTAGAGCAAACCGCTCGACAGGGTGAGAATCAGGGAGTTTTTGGCGTTTACTCCATAGACTACTTATGCATGGGTGACCACGTTATATACTAGGTGATATGACAGTTGGATTAGTGCAGCTGATTACTGTCGTGATCACCTAGCTAGCCTGTACTGGCTGCAAGACAAAGACAACCTCGGTAATGAATTGAAGTCGACAAGCGGATTGGAATCTGGTCGGGTGGTCGATCAGCTTTGGCCTTTGGGTCACCTCATGTCTGTCAGGCTGTATATATGTGCCCAGCAGCTATCCGTCTATCCGTCTATCTCTCTCTGCAGTGTCTATGCCTCGACACATATATCTTCATCCTCAAGGATGAGCCGCCACCGGCCGATATGATACTGCATGCTCCACTTGACGCCGTAAGGGCAGCAGCTAGATAGATCATAGATAGGCAGAGGATCGTACGACGGTAACATGCTATATATGATGAGCCTTTAGCTAGCTAGGTATATATAGAGAGAGAGGCAGTAGCCGCCCTTTATTTCTCTGCAGTTTGTTGCCATGGAAATTAGATCACTGAGGAGCTAGAGAGAGAAGAGAAGGAAGCGGCCGGATACGAACATATCGATCGGAACCCAAGCTTTGCGTGACAGATTCTGATCTTCCGACGAGACCGCGCCGATTTCAACAGTGGAGGAGGCCTTCTTCGAGCGAAACCCGGATCGATCCTCCGTCTCCACCAGGTGGTTCGGTCGGACCAAACTCCATTGTTCACGGAAACTCCTGTGACGTGCGTGCACTCTGCACTGCAGCACCGTACGCGTCCTGCCGTCACTGGTCGACACGTGTGGCGTGCAGTGCATGTTAGCTAATAAGATCCTGCGAGAGCGCGAGCTAGCTAGCATTTTCACGTTGCGTTGCTTGGTCGAACGAACCATTGCAATGTTAAGCAAAAGGCAGAGTATGTATGTAACACTACACGGCTACTGTGTCGACACGTCCACATACATGATACATAGCCGCAGCCACCTTTTTTCTTTCGTTCAGACTCGAGAGAGGAGAGAGAATGAAGGAAGAAATTGGCCGGAGAACAATGTCAAGGGTGGTGGTTTGCCGAAATTACGATGTGGGAAACGACCGGTGGTATAGCTGAAAAAAGAAAGCAATCATGCGCGCAGAGACAGCAGATGCAAAGGCTCGTACGCACGAAGTACCTGGGGGAGAGGGACAGGACGGGGCCCTCGGCACCGCGTACCGCGCGCGAGAACAAAGGCGGTCGGATCGGAGGCAGGTCGACCGATCGAGAGCCAAAGCCAGTCGGGAATGAAGCGTGAGGCACAAGAGCTCGGCCACCGAAATGAAATTGGAACCGAATGCCCATCCATCAGTCGCGGGGAAAGGAAGCTCCAAAGGCCAAAGGGGCCACGTACGGTTTAGCGTTTAGGGCACCACCCCACCCCTGCGCCTGCAGAATCTGTCGATCTGCGTCCCGTGGTGTCGTGTGTGCCGGCCGTGTGGTAGCTACGACTAGGACTGCAGGGATCGGAGCAAGGCTAGCCTAGGCCAAATCCTCGCGTGTAGCAGCAGCGTGCACAGTCCCTCCGTGGCGGAGCGCAAGTAGCGCCGGCAAGGCCAAATTGTGCTGCTGGCGGCGGGGAGCGCAACGGCAACAGCGAAAGTGGCGGCCTGCGCGCGCGGCAGCTCGATCCGCGGCGCGCTACGGGTGTCTCCGCTTTGGTGGTACACGGCGCGACCGGCGATTCCGCCGCGCGCGTGACCGCCTCGCTCGCCCGCTATCTCCTCGGCCCCGCCCGCGTGCGCGCGTACGTTTGCTTTGACCGTCCGGCGGGTGGGATTCCGGCCGGCGTACCTACGAGTACGAGTGTACGACGTACAGTACTCACTTTGAGATGCTAACTAGCCTCGCTCTCTGTCTCTGGGCCGTGGGTCTCGGGGGCCGGGGCGGCAGGCCACGCGCACGGGCGGACACCGGATCGGCGCGCTCTGGATGGTGCCGATCCGGCGGACATATTCCGATCGCGGCGACGGGACGGGGGATCCGGCCGGCCGTCTTCGGCAGATCGATGGCCGGGGCTCGGGGCTGTCGCGTGCGGAGACGAGTCGTAGAGTGGAGCTGGAGCCTGCAGCCCCGCTTGCGGCTACGACGCGGTAGGCGCCACTGCGCTAGCTAGCTTCATGCATGTGTGTCGTCGGCACTGTAGGCGAGGCGTCCGTAGAGTTTGTGCGACGAGGCATCGACACGTCGTCGTTTGGGCAAGCTTTACGCTTTGCTTCCATACGATTGAGAAGAAAACATCGTGCAAGTGAATATGCTTCAGTGTTAGTAGTACAATAAGTTAGTACGTAGGGTTGTTCGTTCCCCTTTTTCGTGTCTAGCTCGTACTTACCATATATGTTGGCCTTACTGATAGTTGGTTCATCAAAATATTCGCACTGAAGAGGAGATCAGGCGAAGGGGAAAAAAAAAGGAGGTATCACTGTGCTAATGATAGGCCCAGCATCGGGCTGGTTTCAGGGTTTTTTTTTTTAGCAACATCGGGCTGGTTTCAGTTTGCCACGGGAATTAAAAGTGGGCTTCAAGCCCAGCCCAGCAAGAAGACACCCCAAAGAAAGAGGCCCACGACAGCAAGCAAATGCTCGTGGGATTTGCCCGGCTTCGGTTGTGCTGACGCGCGCGTCCTTCCAGGGTATTACTCACTCCTTCTGGAAATAAATGCACTTCTTTGACTCTCAGCATTGTTGTTTGACCATTCGTCTTATTCACAAAGTTTTAATAAATATTACTTATTTTGTTATGACTTAATTTATTATTAAAGATATTTTTATAATAATTTATTTATTTTTTTATTTACATAAAAAATTTAAA
>DXKC01003305.1:0-15074 GCA_031170775.1 Cymbopogon citratus
CCGCACCAACGCCATGCTGCCACGTGGCCCGGCCTTCCCGCACCAACGCCATGCTGCCACGTGGCCCGGCATACACTGTCCCGTTTCATTTGGCAAGTAAGTTTTAGGGAGTTGTTGTAGAGAAGTCTTTTTTTCACTTGGTAAATAAATTAGCAACTTGCTAAAACTTAAGATTTAGCAAGTAAATTATACCAAGTTGTTGGAGATGCTCTAATAGGACACAAAATCCAAGCTGAAAGAAACTATACCCGTGATTTTGTAAACTGTAGTATGAAAAGGGGCAGCAATATAAAGACAACCAAAAAGCTGGTACAATGCCAGGAGAACTCAAACAATAATAATGCTCGATACCTCGACTGAGAATCTGAGATTGTATGTTATGTCAATCAGGATATCCTTGGGCACACATGAAGCGTTAAAAAAGAGAAAATAATGGGACCAAGAATTTACACAAGCGATGAAATAATCTGTGCATGGCACACACAATTTATTGCCTACCAGTGGCAATAAACCGAGGTTGCCATAAAGAGCCGGCATTCACCCCTCACTCCACCGTGCCAAAGCTTGCAAAACTGAAAGGGTGCGAAGCAGCACGGTTGACCACATACTTACTACTAGTAGCTGCGTAGAAGGATTAATTACTCTGGTTGGAAGCGAAAACTGTGGAGCTTGCAGATGGTAATGATGGGCGGTGAAGATGGGTAGAACTACGAACTAGATGGTAATGATGGAAGCTTACTACTAGTAGCTGCGGAGAAGGATTAATTACTCTGGTTGGAAGCGAAAACTGTGGAGCTTGCAGATGGTAATGATGGGCGGTGAAGATGGGTAGAACTACGAACTAGAGCAGCTTGTTCTAAATCGCTAACTGGACCTAATTTACATCCAGAGTGGCATTGAAGTAGTAAGCAGCTGTGCAGCTATTGGTGAGAAGCAGGTTGACGAGGACGCAGTGGTAAGGAATCCGACGGAACGGATCCAGGGGGGCGCAGGCGGAGTTGGGAAGAGACGGCCGGGTGGAAGCGGAATCCGGTCCCGGCGAGAAGGTCGATGAAGGGCAGCGGCGTCGAATCGGATTCTGACGAAGTGAAGCGGCTCGATCGGGGTTTCGGGTTTGCGCTTACCGCGGTAGTTCGAGGGAGCAGCAATCTGTATAGTCTCGAGCCCTCACGTCATCGCAGAAGGAAGGCAATCCAAGCGGGCGTGGCGGAGAGGAGCAGTGGGGAAACTCCATGGCCCCATGGCAGCAGAATCAGAGGGGAGAGGAGAGAAGACAAGGGTGCTCGTGTGCTCACCATCTACCGCGCGGCGGCCCGCATGCTCCGGTGGATCTCCCTCCCTCCGACGGCGCGAGCGCGAGTCCGCGTTCCTCCTCGCCGGAGGCTGGACGCCGAGAACTCGGAGAGAGGGCGAGTGCGGGGCGGCGCGGCGAGGCGGAGTCCTGGGTGAAGAAGCGGGAGTCAAGTAGCCGATGGGGGCAGCCTGGTCCCACTTGTCAGAGTCCTCAGCGGAGAGGAGAGATCGATCTGGCTGGTAGCTGCCGTCAAGAGAATGTGAACTGACTTTTCTATACGTGCTCGGTGGTGCTGCCTCCGCTCAAACAATTCTTAAAAAAGAATATATAAACATTCTCAATACCTAAATTATTATTATAACAATACATTTTCTGATTAATCTGATATTACAACAATACATTTTATGATTAATATACTTTTTTTAAAAAAGAATTGACTGATTTTTAAACAAACTAGCAAAAATGCCCGTGCTTTGCTACGGGTAACCTATATGCCATCGGTTCTAATATTGTTTTAAAATCAGACATAATTTTAATATTGTTTGGAACATTTAGTATTTAAATTGCATGAGTATATATAGTTGATGAGTTTGTGTCAATGACTGTACGAACGGTTGAAGTGGTCTAATATGTCTTGAAGTCGAACTCTGTATCGATCATCGCTAGGTGCGAGTTGTTCTGAACTGTATTCACAAATTCGACTTTTAGGAAGTAAAAAAATCAGGACTAATTCGTGAGCATTTTTTACTAATTTCTTGGCTGGACTTCCGTATGCAATTCCTTTGCATCCTCGTTGCAATCGCATTTTAGCCCTCCGCTTGCTACCCAACATACATCGTACACTTTTACACCTGGAACCATGTCCTCTTTCTCTTTCTTTTTCCTTCCTAGTCTCCACGTAAAGCATGGAGAGTACATAGGTGTCGTACACGATTAGGACGAGCGAACAGAAACATTGGTGGAAAAAATTCTGACAGAAATTTTTTTTCTTTATTAGTAGGTATAGATTTAACAATTATGTCTTAACTTGTATAAGCAAATACTACTCTAGCTAGTATCCCTATGAGAGAGCATGTGCCATTATTCCCTTCATTTTGGAAGACTCAATAGGCATGCAAATACGTTTGTGTGCGACAGAGCATGACAGGTTTTAATTCGATCAGATTTGGCACCATGTCCGCATAGGCTATTCCAACTAATAAGGGCAAGTAGGCTGTTTCATATAGTAACATGAAATTTTAAGACAACTTAACAGTCAACATATACAGTGGTTATTAGTATATTAAGTTGTCTCGTGGTATTTCATAGGCATAGACTATTAGTTTGTCGCTTAAATTAGAAATTTTAAGACAACTTAACAGTCAACATATACAGTGGTTGTTAGTATATTAAGTTGTCTCGTGGTATTCATAGGCGTAGACTATTAGTTTGTCGCTTAAATTAGATAGCAGACGTTTGGATGAGGACAACATATAGAAAAATACATAGTCGTATAGAAGATATATACGTACTACCTGGCACCACCTGCTACTCCGTCGGGTTTACTCAGTATTTGTAGTGGACAAGAGGAAATCTAGTTGATTTCGGATTAGGAGGCAGGTCAGCGGATTTGTAGCGGACAGAAAAAGCGGGGCTCTTTTTGTTTGTTCCATGGCTAACAACCGAGTCAATCTCTTGGTTGGATGAAAATTGAACAGATAGAAATTTCTTTGCTTTATAATTAGGTACTGGCAAACGTGCCCGTGCATTGCCATGGAAGAATTTGTTTTTAATATTTATGCGAAACTATGATAGACATGCTAAGTATTATTTTCTTCATGATCTATAAAATTTAATTTGAAAGCTATAGTTTATTTATTTTATAATGGCGACCATGGCATATGTAATATAAGTTACCTATCAAGCCATTATCTAATTATTAAAATGCAATCTTGATAACTTTTTTGTCCTATTGCAAAGCACATAAGCATTTAAACATAATAATATCATAATTGTTTTTTATCCTATCTATGTGATGCTATAGTTAAATGGAACATATATGGTGCAAACCAATCTTGGCTCGTAACATAAGTATTGTCTTGGATTTTGTTATTTTTATATCTCGCAAACAAAGTTGAGTTTGGATAAGATATTTTACAAGGTTGTGTATTATCATATCATCTACATGTGTAATTTTTTGGTGAATTTAGCACACTTTTTTGCTGTGGTTTGCATGGGTTTTCATGGAAGTTGGTTTGCATTAGATACGTCGTCTAGTTAAATATTATGTTCCATGGCTATTGAGGTCCCATAAAAACTGTAATTGATAATTAAAGTTGAGGAGGAGATCAAAAATTGGTTTGTCCACTGATGATTGTAATAGAAGATTTTTGTCAACTTTTCACATGCTAGCTCATGTCGTGTTGCAAAATATACCGAATTAGAATACCCACTAAAGATTTCAGTTTATAGCATGTTTGCTTGTTCTCTCAGCCGGCTTGTTTCGACTTGTTTCAAATTATTCTTTCTCACAAAACGCACTATTTTTTTTCTCTTAATCACGCAAAAAGGTTTGCGCGTTTTTTGATTAAGAAGAGAAGTTTAGTACAACCGTGGGGGGCGATTTACAATATTGGAATTCCGCTTGGCGCACACCCCACCAAAAAATCACTCTTAGTTTAATCTATTACTCAATTACCTAAACAACCATGCACATGGCTGTAGCCATGGCTAGCTCAGGCCCGCGCGCGCGGCGCACGGCGGCGTCTCTTGCGAGCACCGACGCTACGATCGCCGTGGAAGAGCTCCTGGAGAGGCTCGTCGTCCTTCGGGCTGCCACCGAATAAGGCGTCGAACTTCTTTGCCGCCGTGGCCTTATACATTGGCGAGGTCTGACCGAGGCGCTTGAGGATGAGGTACTCGCCACGCCTGGACACCGGTATCCGGGAAAGGCTTTGTGCTGCGATCCGTCGGCTCCGAAGCGGCCTTTGCCAGGGCGTGACGACCTTGGTGGGCGAGGGCCGCGGCAGAACAAAACGCACTATTGAATCAGCCAAAATCAACCAGCTTATTGATCAATATAACATGCCATGCTTTGATTAGGTGAACCATGGGCTAATCTAGGTTTCAAAATTGTGCTAACAATTTGGTGTTAAAATTCTTTATGTTTCTTTAAAATGGAGGGACCTAAATTCGGATCGTATCACACCGGAACAATCTCTGGCCAGCAGAACAAAATCTAAAAATCTCCGGTAAAAAGGAAGCTCAGGCCAGACTCTGGAAGTAATCGATAAAGGAAACACACAAAGGAAACAAATAAGACTTTGGCTTGTAAATGGAAATAAGATTGGACTCTAATTCCAGATGCAACAAGAAGCAGGCCGATTGGCCTTCTCATGCTGTCCGTGTCCAGAAGGGACACGAGAATATGTTAACATTAGAAAATCTAAAATTAGGAGTTTGTTACAACTCCATCACGGAGCTATGGGACCTTTTGGTAGAATTGATTGATAGGAATACGAAAATTGTTTTGTTGGCAGAAAAAAAATTGACGCTAGAAATTTTATGGATAAGGACAATCTGTAATTGGAATAGTAAGGACATAGTCCTAATCCTAATTGGTTTTGTACAGTACCTTCAACCAAGTTCTTTACGGACACTAACTCTAACAAAATATAAGTCCCTCACGGATACATACTGGTGGCAAAAAAAAAAGGGCAAAAGAGAGGAAGGCAGAAACCAAAAAACTCCAAAAAATTTTTCTTCTTATAATTAGGTATAGATAGATATAGATTTATATTTATTTAGCGGAGGAAGGAACAGTTGTTTGAATCGGAAAAGAAAAAAAAATACATGGACACGCAGTCGCAGAGCCGCGACGAAACAGAGTAGAAAACACACATGTACGTCATGCACGTGCACACGCGCCGGGGTTTTTTGGTTCCTTATGCCAAATGCCAACTACTCCTGCTGGTGTGATGGTGTCTCTGTATGAGCAAGGAAATTGCGGATTTTGACGCATGCCAAGCGCCAAACACAACCGAAAAAAAAATGTGCAAGGCTAGATCTGACAGTCGCATCGTATAGAGGAAACGTAGCCACACGCGTGGGAGAGCGTGCATTTGTCACGCGCCGAACTGTGGACCAAAGATTCCGTCGTCGCACGCGGGCCGCGTGGGAGCGTGCATGCTCTGCAACAGCCGCGCTAGGTCCATCGACCATCTTCCACTTCACTCTCTAGCTAGTATCTTTCTTTCTTTCTTTCTTTTTTCGAACAAACTCTTAGCTAGTATCTCTGTCATTTCTCCTATTGCGGATATCTACCGAGATGGACATTTTACCGTGGTCGATATTTCTCCCATTAGGGATACCTACCGGGACGGACATTTACCGTGGCTGATATATTTATTTTTCCATGCTAATGAAGGGGGCAGTGGCAAAGGCTAGTCGAAAATATATAAACAGTATCTACCGAGATGGACATTTTACCGTGGTTGATATTTCTCCCATTACGGATACCTACCGGGACGGACATTTTACCGTGGCCCCAATATATATTTATGTTTCCATGCTAATGAAGGAGGCAGTGGCAAAGGCTAGTCGAAGATATATAAACAGTACCTTTAGATTCTATTACAAAGAATGTGAAAATGTATAGTTGTTATGGAAAATAGTTTCATCCGTATGAGAATGTATTAGCTGACCACATATATAGACCATGAGATGAAGTTTGAAACCCCGAACAAATATAGATACAGATTCAACGAAACAATTATTTCGTCATCACACGTTGCAGCAGGAAAAAAAAACTTCGAACATCATTTCCTGCTGCGCACAACGCTCTTCCTGGAGATTGCATCATCACCCATGAACCTGCCAGGAGCAAGCAGCTACGTGCCGCAGGGGATGGCACCCCACTCACCACGCACTACTGCACTCGATCACATCACTGCCGGCGCTTAACCCTCATCACTGCCGGAATCTGAACCGGCAGTAAACAAGTGGTAGTGATGTGGGGGCACATCACTGCCGGAAATTTGCGACCGGCAGTGATGAAAAGAAACACTGCCGGATGGAATCGTAGGCCGGCAGAGTTAAAAGAAGACAACACTGCCGGACCGTTACATCATCCGACAGTGTTGTCTTAGCCTACACTGCCGGGTGGTTTTACGAGCCGACAGTGTCGTCTTAGGCTATACTGCCGGGTGGTGCTAAGAGCCGACAATGTTGTTTTGTATAACACTGCCGGCTCGAGCACTGATCCGATAGTGTTGCGTGCACTAACATTACCGGCCCACTACCAAATCTGACAGTGTTATGAACGTTAACACTGGCGGCTTGTACTACGAGCCGACACTGCTCCGATGTTATAAATACAGTTTTTATATTTATTATTTTCTATTTTTATTTAATATTTTTTATTTTAATTATTGTTTAATCCGACAATGCTCCGTAGTGGTAATAATTATATTTACAATTATAATCGTCCATTTACAAAATAAACACAATATTATTTGTTTTGGCATATGTTCACATATTACGATTATTATGAAACAACTAACAATGATTTAGTGCAAAGTATAATAATAAGTACCAAACTCATTGTTCCATTCAACACATGCTACTACATTCACCTACTGCTCTACGACCACAAACCTACATCGACTTCCCAATTAGAAAAGCAACGATAATAGCCATCAACACAAGCATAGCGTCTTTCCAAGACCAAGCAGCAACCGTCCTAGGCTTCACATCTACGGCGGGTGGCGGCGGCTCTACATTCACCAGTGGCGCCCGATCTTCAATCTCCAATGGCTCCTCATTGCGAGGGTTCGCAAGCCTCCGACCATAGAAGGCCCTCAAAGCTTCATCTTCTGTGTAGTACTTCTTGTGCTCATTACCAGGGAATCGATGTACTTGAGCCTTAGCCTGTTCCCAAGTTCTATAAATCCCAAGATTGTGACCAACATGAACAACATAGTATGACATGGTTGCACTACATACAAGAATGCTTTATTATTGAGATGTTCACATTCATCATGTTAGTCCAAATTTGTGAACAACATAGTATGGCATGGCTGAACAACATAGTGTGACATATATAGACATTCCTACTAATTTAACAATTCCAAAGTAAATATAGACATGCTTCAATATAGACAAGCTTTCTCATACTCAAGACAGTAAAAAAGCTATTGAGTATTACTCTAAGAGCATCTCTAAGAGACATTCTAAATTCCACATTATACATCTTTATTTGGCTAACCACTTCATAAAAAATCTCTTTGTATAATTCAGCACACTCTAACAGACTAGCCAAATTTCACACTCTATATTCCATCAAAGAGGAGAACTGAATACATTGAAACAATGCAAGCATGGTACTAACAAGTTGGATCCCGAGCCTCTTGGAGATGCTCTAAGCCCACGGTTTTCATGAGCCGCAACAATGGAGGAATTTGGCCCGCGCGCGCTCCTCAGTTCATGGATAGGCATTTCATCGAACAGGTAGGGGGCAGGGTGGGCAGGATGTACCTCGAGGTGTGGGGGCGACTGTGGCCGCGCGCTCCTAGATGCTGGTCACCTGCAGTGCAAGAAGAAGAGTAGGAGGACAGAGCCCTCGGTGACGACGAGGAAGAACGCAGCTCCGCGGCGGTGGTCCCCGTCGGCGCGGTGGCGGTGCTCCTCGTCGGCACGGTGGCGATGCTCCTCGTCAGGCGGGGGCGGTGCTCCTCGTCGGCGCAGCTCTGGTGAAGGAAGACCGGGGAGCGTCGTGCGGCACCGGGGGATGTGGAAGGAGGCACGGAGGGCATCGGCGAAGGAGGTGCTGGTGCTGGGCGGCGGCGGCGGACGATGGTGCTCGGCGGCGTCGAGAAGGGCTGGTGGGCACGGGCTTCAAATGACTTGGGGAAATTTTCAGCCCCGCGCCAAAACTGTTTTATACCCCCCCATATCACTGCCGGCAGGGAACAAGAGCTGGCAGTGATAACATATATCACTGCCGGGGAGCTAACGAAACTGGCAGTGATAACAGATATCACTGCCGGTGCATATAAAAAGCCGGCAGTGATATAACTTATCACTGCCGGCCTGTGTAACCAGCCGGCAGTGATTACTGAGATCTTTTTAATCAAATAGATACAACTGCGTTTCCTGTTCAATAAGCCTTGCTATCCCAGCGGTTAACCACTTAGACTCGCCCTTTGCAGACCCGCGCTCGATTCCCATGGGCGCCAAAAATTTTTGTTTAATTCTTTATATTATCAAATAGCTGCTTTTTTTAATTAAGAAGATTTGTATGCCACTTCTTAACCAAAGTTCTTCATTATCCCAGCGGTTTGCTCCGCCCTGTCCCACTATGTTGACCCACGCTCGAATCCCAGTGGCCAACTTTTTTTGTTTTATCAAATTTATTATCACTGCCGGGCTTGTTTTCCGGCCGGCAGTGGTATATATATTCAGTATATAACTTTTATAATTTGTATAAATCTGAAACTATGTTTTCCTAACTCTAATTGGCTTCAAATTTTTTTTGCAAGCATGTGTATCATAATTTCGTGCACCCACAAGATATTAGGTTTTTCTGACAATTTTTTGAATTAATATATTTTTCTCTTTGGCTAGTGACACAAAATATGGTGAATTACATATTAAAAAATCTAGAAATTTAAGACAATCTCCATATAAAGTTGACTCATATGGCACAACAGACCCTGTGTACAAGTTTGGCACCATTCCAAATCTTTTCAAGGGTAGACCTAGTTCAACCTATAATTACATAGTGCATACGCGCGGAAATTCAATTAATCCTCGGAAAGTAGCAAACCATTTCAGAAAAATCTTAAAGTTGGTCAATGCTTCATTTGTGGCCTGAGGAAGCCTGAGAAAAAGTTTGAGACCAATTGGACACCGGGGTGTATATGACCACACAATCCTAGAGAACCTAAGTGTATTGTCATGGTTCGATCAAAGGTTCTATATACCTATGTGAAGCATGTTGACTCTGCCTATGTCCAAAAGACTTGAATTTTTTTGATAATATTGACCCAAAATTCGTGCACCCACAAGATATTAGGTTTTTCTGACAATTTTTTGAATTAATATATTTTTCTCTTTGGCAAGTAACACAGAATATGGTGAATTACATATTAAAAAATCTAGAAATTTAAGACAATCTCCGTATAAAGTTGACTCATATGGCACAACAGACCCTGTGTACAAGTTCGGCACCATTCCAAATCTTTTTAAGGGTAGACCTAGTCCAACCTTTAATTACATAGTGCATACGAGCGGAAATTTAATTAATCCTCGAAAAGTAGCAAACCATTTTAGAAAAATCTTAAAGTTGGTCAATGCTTCATTTGTGGCCTGAGGAAGCCTGAGAAAAAGTTTGAGACCAATTGGACACCGGGGTGTATATGACCACACAATCCTAGAGAACCTAAGTGTATTGTCATGGTTCGATCAAATGTTCTATATACCTATGTGAAGCATGTTGACTCTGCCTATGTCCAAAAGACTTGACTTTTTTTTGTAATATTGACCCAAAATTCGTGCACCTACAAGATATTAGGTTTTTCTGACAATTTTTTGAATTAATATATTTTTCTCTTTGGCTAGTGACACAGAATATGGTGAATTACATATTAAAAAATCTAGAAATTTAAGACAATCTCCATATAAAGTTAACTCATATGGCACAACAGACCCTGTGTACAAGTTTGGCATCATTCCAAATCTTTTCAAGGGTAAACCTAGTTCAACCTATAATTACATAGTGCATACGCGCGGAAATTCAATTAATTCTCAGAAAGTAGCAAACCATTTCAAAAAAATCTTAAAGTTGATCAATGCTTCATTTGTGGCTTGAGGAAGCCTGAGAAAAAGTTTGAGACCAATTGGACACCGGGGTGTATATGACCACACAATCCTAAAGAACCTAAATGTATTATCATGGTTCGATCAAAGGTTCTATATACCTATGTGAAGCATGTTGACTCTGCCTGTCCAAAACACTTGAATTTTTTTTGGTAATATTGACCCAAAATTCGTGCACCCACAAGATATTAGGTTTTTCTGATAATTTTTTGAATTAATATATTTTTCACTTTGGCTAGTGACACAGAATATGGTGAATTACATATTAAAAAATCTAGAAATTTAAGACAATCTCCATATAAAGTTGACTCATATGGCACAACAGACCCTGTGTACAAGTTTGGCACCATTCCAAATCTTTTCAAGGGTAGGCCTAGTTCAACCTATAATTACATAGTGCATACGCGCGGAAATTCAATTAATCCTCGGAAAGTAGCAAACCATTTCAGAAAAATCTTAAAGTTGATCAATACTTCATTTGTGGCCTGAGGAAGCCTGAGAAAAAGTTTGAGACCAATTGGACACCGAGGTGTATATGACCACATAATCCTAGAGAACCTAAGTGTATTGTCATGGTTCGATCAAAGGTTCTATATACCTATGTGAAGCATGTTGTATCTGCCTATGTCCAAAAGACTTGAATTTTTTTTGTGGTAATATTGACCCAAAATTCGTGCACCCACAAGATATTAGGTTTCTCTGATAATTTTTTATTTAATATATTTTTTTCTTTGGCTAGTGACACAAAATATGGTGAATTACATATTAAAAAAATCTAGAAATTTAAGACAATCTCCATATAAAGTTGACTCATATGGCACAACAGACCCTGTGTACAAGTTTGGCACCATTCCAAATCTTTTCAAGGGTAGACCTAGTTCAACCTATAATTACATAGTGCATGCGCGCGGAAATTCAATTAATCCTTGGAAAGTAGCAAACCATTTCAGAAAAATCTTAAAGTTGGTCAATGCTTCATTTGCGGCCTGAGGAAGCCTGAGAAAAAGTTTGAGACCAATTGGACACCGGGGTGTATATGACCACACAATCCTGGAGAACCTAAGTGTATTGTCATGGTTCGATTAAAGGTTCTATATACCTATGTAAAGCATGTTGACTCTGCCTGTGTCCAAAAGACTTGAATTTTTTTTTTGATAATATTGACCCAAGATTCGTGCACCCACAAGATACTAGGTTTTTCTGACAATTTTTTTAATTAATATATTTTTCTCTTTGGCTAGTGACACAGAATATGGTGAATTACATATTAAAAATCTAGAAATTTAAGACAATCTCCATATAAAGTTGACTCATATGGCACAACAGACCCTGTGTACAAGTTTAGCACCATTCCAAATCTTTTCAAGGGTAGACCTAGTTCAACCTATAATTACATAGTACATATGCGCGGAAATTCAATTAATCCTCGAAAAGTATCAAACCATTTCAAAAAAATCTTAAAGTTGGTCAATGCTTCATTTGTGGTCTGAGGAAGCCTGAGAAAAAGTTTGAGACCAATTGGACATAGGAAGCACATGGACCGCGTAGAGAGAATTTAATTGCAATACAATATTAATAAAGAAACACACACAAGTAGCTGAAATTAAAATTACAAACATGAAAATACAGCCTTCAAAACAGAAATTAAAATTACAAAACATGAAAGTACAACCTTGCAAACAGAAATTAAAAGACGTACTAATCACTGCCAGAATCATTGTCAGGATCGCTGTCACTAGACGGGCAGCTGGGAACGGTCCATGTATCCTAACGTGCTCTTGGAGCCACGCAATGTAGTTCATGTCATGGATTGTGTATCCACTCATGTCGATAAAGTGCAATGCTTGAATTATAGCACTTTCTCGTGACTCAAATGTGCGAAAGAGGACGGGCTGCCCATAGATGTACCCTACTTAATGACCACTGCTATTAATAAACCGTATGCAGATCTAGTGTCCTTCTGAGGTGTTCTGGCCGAAGGGTGCCCCATTGTAGTCCCAATCGTAGCCAAGTTGGGCCAAAGCTTGGTCCAGAATGGCTCCCAATCCACATGCAGTGTGGGAAAGATCGTGGAACGCCACCTACAAGTTGATAAAGTAAATAAAAATTATTAACATCAAATAATTAAGCTTCACGACAAAGGTAAATATATATCAATAATGAATTTTTTACCACATCACGGTTATGTGTGAAAGGCAAAAAAAATTCGGCAACTTACGGAGCGGTGATATTATCAGCGGCACCAAGCAAAGCTTCTATCTTGAAGTGCGAGAAGTCATGCACAGAATAGCCAACTTGTCGAATTGCCTCCATACACAAGCTGACGGCGCTCCATTGTGCGCTTCTCACACTGTTGGCAGGGCGTCCTGTCTGGTGGATAACATGCGGCGGCTGAAACCCTTCTTGCTGCCTTGAAGGGATCAGAAAACGCAGTTCACACGTCCACAACTGACCACCAGCAACAGACGTCGTGTTCTCAACAAAGTTCGAAATGAAGAACCAGGTAAGTGCTGATTGTAGCCACTCTATTGGGTCTATGGTCTGTCAACACACAAACACAACAATGATGGTATATATATTACGTAAATAACACATATTAATAATAAGTTGCTAGCATTAATTTAATAAAAACAGAAATTAATTATATTGAAAAATATTGCATACAATAGCTGGCATAGGGGGGGCGGAATGGGCAAATCAGGAGCGAATGGCTCATCGCCAGGTTGGAAACCTGGTTCCTTTGGTGGGAGAAGCGGGTTCACGCCAGCTAATGCAAAAAAAAAGAAGATAAACAATTTATCGACAAAAATAATTAAAACAATAATATTCATCTAAAAATTAAACAAGCAAAGTAAATCAATATATTCTGAATATATATAGGCAACATGTGTACCAGCCCAATATCCAGGAGCCATGACCAAGTCGATCGGTGAGCAAGAGTGGAAACAGAGGTTCAAAACGAGAGAATATGAGAGTGTGAGAGGCGTCGAGAGACTGGTCGAGAGGGCTTCCATGCAGCACGCTTTATAGAGGTGGGGGGACATCAGTGCCGGTTTAAGCTGTAAACCGACAGTGGTGATGAGAATCACTGCCGGTTAGTAAAAGGAACCGACAGTGATGCCCCATATCACTGCCGGTTTTTAATACCACCCGGCAGTGATAAGCCTGGCCCCCCTTACTTTTTGCATGCATGCAGGTTACAATAAATTCTGATGTCTTTTGCACACTGGTTTTTTTCCATGCATGCAGGGAGGTTAAGCATGCATGTGGCACGTCTTTTTATTCAATTATAATGATCTGCATGTTACACGAATTTTGCAAAAGAGCACAAATTTTTGACTGTGTGCACGTGTAAATATATTTTACCTCTGGTTCTTTGTTTTTCCATTTGGCGATCAGCAGAGTGATTAATTTGTATTGAGATGAATGAGGAGCACGAATTTTTGAGACAAAACATTATTCACTTATGTAGATAGAGTACATGCATAGATTACAATATACGATAACAAAGACCTTACACTAAAATTACATATACGATAACAAAGACCTATCTTTTTATCGGTCAATGTTAAAATCCAAACATACAGACACATTATAAATTGACCACCTCAGTAGGTTTCTTCTAGTATCTCGGATCAAAGAGCTGCCGTGGTGGTCACGAGCAACGCCAGAAGTAGGCACTCAAGGAGGCATGCAACGAACTCGTGCATGACCCCTTGCTTTCTTCGTGCTGGTGGTGGCTATGGCGGCGGTGGCGACAAACCGTTCAGAGCTGGACTTGCAAGCCAGACCAGCGCCAGCAGCGTTGTAGCCTCCACAGCTGCTCCAGCATGCGTCAACGCCTTGCCAGTAGGAACCACGAGCCCACCGCTGCAGATTCCTACCTCCCCAGTAGCAACCAGGAGTCCACATCTTCGGCTGCCTGGGGAGACCCTTTGGCGTTGCTCTATCTTCAGTAGGATTCTTCTAGTACCTTTTTTGTGCACCATTTCGGTGGACTAGAAAAAATAATGATATCTGTATGTGGAGAGCTTTCTCCCACAGAGTGGCCATATTATGGATGTGGAGAGAAGCAACAAGCAAGAGATAATAATAAGCATACACCTCTGGAACAGACGTGGAGAGGCTCCTAGCATCGGGGCCTTTTATAGACCCACTGTCGTGCAGGGGTAGGTGGGAGCAGTGCTCCTGCTGTAGTGATCAGAGGGAGCACGGCTCCTCAATGTTTTTTTTAAAAAAATCATTCATCACTGCCGGTCTATTTTAAAATCCGGCAGTGATACTCTTATCACTGCCGGTGTTTAAAAGAAACCGGCAGTGATGAAAGTATTTTTTAAAATTCGAGCCCTCTGCGGGCGCAGGCACCCATCCCATCCGTGCTGCCGCAGTGGGCCCGGCTTGGATTCCAACCGTTGATGGGGGGCTTTTTTTTAAAAAAAACTTAAATCAAAACCAAAAAGTTTTGCCGGCGAGGGGTATCGAGCTCGGGGCTGGGCTTTCGGATATTGCGGCCACGACCACGCGGGATAGGATCGGATGTCTGTCCGGAAGAAGGCCGCTGTGTTTTTTATACTAGTTTATTGTTTTAATTATAAATAAGTAGTCACTTTTTAAAAAAAGAACTGGAATTGAGTAAATCGAGAAAAGGTGTGCAAATAATATTAACTTGAGTACATAGTTGGTGAACTGCATCGGAATACTGATTACATATTGAATAATAAACTAAATATCCTTAGGTCTAGGAACAATGAGGGCCTCATTGTGATCACGCCTTATGTAAGCTGGTTCGTCACCCTCTTCAACGGTAGGTAGTTGTATGTTCGCCTCGAATGCAGGCATTTCCTGATAGCCCCTGTAGTCTTCTTCATTCGTCACTCCATCGACTCCAACAATCTTTCTTTTGCCTTCGAAGACTACACTTCTT